>JAZDUH010000371.1:0-245000 GCA_036419115.1 Scarus forsteni | reverse complement strand
GTGGAGTTTTCCGTCGTTGCCACCCAGGCAAAACACCTCGCCATCATGTGCGCCTCCAGTCATGGATTCACCAACACAGCCAGCCTCTCCCGCAGCCCCGCTCTGGCAGCTCCAGGGATGGGCGCCGATCTCACCATTCCATGGTTCGGCTCTAAAATCACCCGGGGCCCCGGAACCTGAGGCTGCCTCAGCCCTGCCAGAAGATCCGTGGCTTCGCCTGGGAGCGAAGCCCAGGACAACAGCAGGACCCGCTTCATCCCCTGTACCTGCGGAGGTGCAGGTGTCTGCCGGTGGGGAGGCTCTGGTAAGCTCCACACCGTGTCAGCTTGAGCTCTGGTCCATTGCCTGCAGGGATAAACACCGCGCTGTGCCTCCTTCCCTTCCATCATCGCCATCCCGCTGAGCAACAGGTTTGATGTCCTGAATAAAAAGGAGTTTCCTCCCCTGGGCGAGCATGCTCCTCAGCAGCCAGCGAAGCCCTCCTCCGCCCGCCGCACGCTGCTAAAACAGGCTGTTCTGCGGAGGAGCTCCGGCGGTTTACACCAGGGAACAGTGGGACCCGCTGCCGCTGGTGAGGGGTGCACTCAGGACCTACACCGATCCCGGGAGCCGCACAGTCCCAAGCGGAAGTCCGTCTGCACCAGGTTTGAACCCTCTATGTGTTCGGGCGTTTTACGGAGGTCTCCGTCACCCGAAGCCCTGTCTGGTCCCGGAGCGAGGGACAGGCGCAACGGCGATTTAGCGCACTCCTCCCGCGCAAGCAGACATCGTCTGGCTCCTGAAATGGTGAGTCCTCCGCCTCGCTCCTCTCATGGTGGCCATCCCGGTTCACCACAGGAGCCCGCGCCCTGTCCGGTCCTCGTCGTTGGATCCTCCATGGTCCGACACGTGCGGATCAACAGGTGCAGTACCTCGTGCCACCCAGGTGCACGTGTTGTTGATATTAACAGCGCCCTCCCACAACTCCTACGTCACCACCCCTCTGTGTCTACGGTAGTGACTCACGTTGGCTCAAATGATGTGCACCTCCAGCAGTCAGAGAAGCTGAAAAGGGATTTTGTTGAGCTGATTGACACTATTCTTAATGCAGGGAGGCGCTGTGTAATTTCTGGGCCGTTTCCGTCTCCCTGCTTTGGGGATGTTAAATTCTCTCGCCTAAGACAGCTTCACATCTGGCTGAAGGACTACTGCTGTAACACAGGTATCCCCTACGTGGACAACTTCACATCCTTTTACAATAGACCCAATCTCTTTAAGCACGATCAACTCCACCCTAATCACACAGGTTCCCGTCTCCTCTCACTGAACATTGAACTCACTCTGCGCTCCTGTAAGGCTTTTTCAACATGACAGATTCAATCTCCTACTACACACCCCACTCACAATATTCAACCCTCCTCTTTACCACCTGTCCACTCATCAATCCCTGTCATCATCAGCAATAGACACAACAACAAACCTCACCAGAGACCACATTGTAATCTTTTAAATATTCCTTTGAATCAGCATAACGCGCCGCGTTCACGGACATTAAAATGGCTGTGCTGAGCGTGCGCTCTCTAATAAATCTTTTATCATACGCGATGTCATTTTAGATAACAATTTAGATTGTTTTTTCCTTTCAGAGACATGGCTTGGCACCGATGCACACTTTGTTTTCACAGAGGCCTCCCCACCAGATTTTAACTTTTTATTTTCTTCTAGGCGGTGCAGAAGGGGGGGTGGGACTGCATCGATTTTTAGAAATAACATGGTTTTTAAAGAGGTTTCTTTTAACAGTTATACATCCTTTGAACATCATGCCTTTGTTTTTAGCAGTCCACCCATCCTGTGTGTAACAGTTTATAGACCACCCCGTTACTCTCCTGTTTTTATCAGTGAATTCTCAGATCTGTTGTGACTCATTCATTCAAACTATAATAGGATCTTAATCACTGGCGATTTTAATTTACACCTTGATAAATCTAAAGACTCAATGTCTAAAGATTTTTTAAACATTTTAAACTGCCTTGATTTTAAACAACATGTCACGCAGCGGACCCACACCAGGGGGCGTGCCCTCGACCTCGTCATAACTTATGGACTGTCCGTGGGTGCGCCCTCTGTTGTGGATCTAGCTGTGTCTGACCATTTCTGCGTGTTTTTTAACATCGCCATTTTTAACCAGCAGGTGGCCCCTGTGAGAACAGTGAGGAGACGCTACCTTACTCCTGAAGTGGCTTACAATTTTATTCAGATTTTAGAGAGCACTCCTGCAGCTATCTTACCAGCTCCCTGTGATTTTATTGTCAAAGATTTTAACAGCAAAATTAAATCCACACTGGACACAGTTGCTCCACTTTTAACTAAAAAAATAAAAACAAAGCCTAAATCCCCATGGAGAACTGAAGAGATCAGGGAGCTGAAGAGGAGCTGCAGGAGTGCAGAGAGAAGATGGAGAAAATCAAAGCTAACGGTTTATTATGAAATTTTCCGTGACCGCCTCAAATCTTACAATAACGCAGTCAAAAATGCAAGAATATCTCATTTTCGAAATCTCATCACCAACCATAAAAATAACCCCAAATTCCTCTTCTCAACTATTGACCTTTTAACCAATAAAAATTTTAACAGATCCTCCTCTCTGAGTGACATTTTATGTGAGGATTTTGCAGACCACTTCAGGAGTAAAATCAACGACATCAGGTTGAATCTTTTACCCAAACAGATTTTAACTGTCGACTCACCTGGGTCGTTGATTTTACCCGAGGAAACACTGGAGAGTTTTGCCCTGGTTGACGCAAGGGCGCTTGGTCGAGTTTTCTCCCAGGTAAAGCCCACAACCTGCCTTTTAGACCAAATTCCCACACCATTTTTTAAATCATTTTATGGCTTCTTTGAGGAACAGCTGCTGTACATTATGAATTGCTCTCTTCAGACGGGTGTTTTTCCCACTTCCTTTAAAACGGCGGTGGTGAAGCCCCTTCTGAAGAAGAGCAATTTAGACCCCAATGTCTTAAGCAATTACCGGCCTGTATCCAACTTGCTGTTTTTAAGTAAAGTTTTAGAAAAACTTGTTCTTAACCAAGTAAATTATTTTTTAATTCAGAATAACATTTTAGAGAAGCATCAGTCTGGTTTTAGGATGAATCACAGTACGGAGACGGCTCTTTTAAAGATTTTGAATGATATCAGGTGCAATTTAGATAACCATAAACTCACAGTCTTGGTGCTGCTGGATCTGACTGCCGCCTTCGATACAGTAGACCATCACATTTTATTAAACAGACTGAAGCACCTGGTCGGCCTCTCTGGTACTGTTTTGAAATGGTTCGACTCCTACCTGACTGATCGAAGCTTCTTTGTAAGTTTGGATACATGTTCCTCAGGAACCCATGAGATAAAGTGTGGGGTCCCCCAGGGGTCAATTTTAGGCCCAACTCTTTTTAATCTTTACATGCTTCCCCTGGGGGATGTCATCAGGAGGCACGGCATCAGCTTCCATAGTTATGCTGATGATACGCAGCTGTATATCGCCGTGTCTCCTGATGACACAGGGCCCATTGATGCCCTTTTTAACTGCATTTTAGATATAAAGTCATGGATGGCAGAGAATTTCCTACAGCTCAACCAGGACAAAACAGAAGTTTTAGTCATTGGCCCTGAAGGCCAGAGAGAGAAACTTTTACCAAAACTCCAAGATCTTAAACCAACAAATTCCGTAAAAAATCTGGGCGTGATTTTTGACTCTGAGCTTTCTTTTATTCCACACATTAAGAATATAACCAAGATTGGTTTTTATCATCTCAAAAATATAGCCAGAGTCCGCCTGTTTCTCTCTCTCAGGCCAGCACGGAGGTGTTAATGCATGCTTTTATCTCTTCTCGTTTAGATTATTGTAATGCCCTGCTCTCTGGTCTTCCCAAAAAGACAATTTCCAGCCTCCAATTGTTACAGAATTCAGCCGCACGAGTGCTGACGAGGACCAGAGGGCGGGAACATATTACTCCAGTTTTAAAATCGCTGCATTGGCTCCCCGTGCGTTTCAGGATCAATTTTAAGGTTCTTTTACTGGTTTATAAATGTTTTTCTGGCCTCGGCCTTCTTATTTATCTGACCTGTTTTTACCGTATCAGCCCTCACGGACCCTGAGGTCCTCTGGCACTGGCCTTTTAACCATACCAAAAGTTAGAACTAAGACACACGGGGAGGCGGCTTTTAGTTATTATGGCCCCCGATTGTGGAACAGCCTGCCAGAGAATCTCAGGGCTGCAGAGTCTGTTGATACTTTTAAAACCTTAAAACCCACCTTTTTAATCAAGCTTTTAATTGATTTAATCAAGCTATTTATTCTTTTATTTGTTGTTTTATTGTATTACTGTATATCTTATTTATTCTTCTAGTCAAAATATTTATCATATTTAATTCTTAATTGTTTGTTATTTTAGTGATCCATTTTATGTTATTCTATCTCTCTTTTTTATGTCCCCCATTTCTTATATGTTTTATTTGTGTCTTACTATGATGGTTTTTAGCTCCAGTGTTTCCTCATGGGGGCTCTCCACGCTGGGGGCTGCTCCTGGTCCATTGGTGGGGCTGCTGCCGTGGGACGCTCCACCTGCTTGGCCGGAGGCACCTGCGCTGTTGTGTGGGGTCTCGTGTCAGCGCAGGTTGGGGAAGTCTCTGGCTGCGCTCCTCATGGGCCGGGAGCCCTCAGTGTTGATGGCCCCCAAAGGTAGCTTATTCCTTACCTCAGTCCTTGGTGCACAGCACATGTCTCTCTCTCTTTTTTATGACAGCTCGTATGAATGTCTGTGTGTGTGTGTGTGTGTGTGTGTGTGTGTGTGTGTGTGTGTGTGTGTGTGTGTGAGTGTGTGTGTGTGTGTGTGTGTGTGTGTGTGTGAGAGTGTGTGTGTGTGTGCATGCTGATATCTGCAAGTGCGTGCCTGTTTATGTCTCTATTGAGTGTGGGGTGGGGGGTGAGGGTGGGGGGCGATGCTGGGTTCTCTGTTTTTATGTTGTTTTTAGCCTCTGTGAGGCACTTTGTGTTGCTTTTAAGTATGAAAAGTGCCCTATAAATAAAGTTTGATTTGATTTGATTTGATTTGCTATAGTGACCATCACCAGCCCTCCCCGTAGGCTACTCCATCATATAAAACTTTCATATAAAACTTTATTTAACCCCTGATGGGAGCTGAAGGGGAGGGCCGTGCCACACCAGTGTGAAAGAAGGGGAAATAGTGACAGACAAGACAGGACAAGACAAGACAACTGGGAGAAGAACAAACAGGTACTGTAGCTAGTTTAAGACAGTTAGAGTGCTGTGCTGATGCAAATCCATACTGGAAGTATGTGGTGTGTATGAAGAGGGTGGCTCGTGTGGAGAGTGTGTGTGTGTGTGTGTGTGTGTGGGTGTGTGTGTGTGTGTGTGTGTGTGTGTGTGTGTGTGTGTGTGTGTGTGTGGTTGGGGGGGGATGAAGACCCTGGTTCAGGTAGTGGAGGTGGAGGGGAGGTAAGGAAAGGGATGAAGACCCTGGTTCGGGTAGTGGGTGTGCGGGGGGGGGGGTTGGGATAAAGACCCTGGTTCGGGTAGTGGGTTAGGATTGGGAGGGTTGGAGCAGGATGAAGACCCTGGTTCGGGTAGTGGGTGTGGGGAGGGGGTGGGAGTGGGAAGGGGATGAAGACCCTGGTTCGGGTAGTGGGTTTGGGAGGGGGTAGGAAGGGATGAAGACCCTGGTTCGGGTAGTGGATGAGGGAAGGGAGGTGGGGGAGGGTCCTATGGAAGAGACATAGGAGGTGAGGAGTTGTGTAGGAGTGCCTAACTCAGCATGTTCTGACGGGACCAACCGCTTCTTTAGAGTCAGGAGCTCGAGTGTCTATTCACACATGAGTGTCAGGTGGTCACCGAATACCCAAGTAACCGCCCATACCCCGGGAGACCGCGGCCAAGGGCCCCCCCAGAGCCACGAGGGCACCCGGAGTCCACCCCACGGCCGCCAGAGCCACAGGACCCAGACATAGACCCAGAACCCAAGGAGGCACCAACCCATCCCCACAAAGGCACCAAGGGACAGCACCAGGGCATCCGGGGCAGCCGCCCCACCGCAGACAGCCCCCCTCCACCACCTGTCCACCTGGCCCCAAGCCACCCCCACCCCCCCGTGGCAGGCCAGAGGCCCCCTCCAAGATACTTTACAGAAGAACAACGCCATACTCTTCATCATTTCATCATCATCACTGCATCTTCATCTCAAAATAACAGCTCAAGTATCTGATGATGATGATGATGATGTTTGTTTTATCAGGATGAAGAGATCAGAGCCTCCTGAGCCCAGAGGCGTGCCCATGAAGAGTCACCGCTCTCATGATCACTTTGTTAATTTTAAGAAGAACAGAGCTGTTGAGGACAGGTGACGCTTGGTAAATATGACCTCTGACCTCGATATCTTACTCATGATGATGATGATGATGTTTGTTTTATCAGGATGAAGAGATCAGAGCCTCCTGAGCCCAGCGGCTTGTCCATGAAGAGTGACCGGTCTAACGATCAGATTATTAACTTTCAGAAGGACAGACCTGCTGAGGACAGGTGAGGATTCTTACAAATGACCTTTGACCTCTATGTCTTACTCATGATGATGATGTTTGTTTTATCAGGATGAAGAGATCAGAGCCTCCTGAGCCCAGCGGCGTGTCCATGAAGAGTGACCACTCTCACGATCAGATTGTTAACTTTCAGAAGGACAGACCTGCTGAGGACAGGTGAGGATTGGTAAATATGACCTTTGACCTCCATGTTTGAGTCCCTCAGAGGTGATGAAGATGTTTGTTTGATGGACCTGCTGAGGTCAGGTCAGCTCCCTTTCTCCTCACAATTTTTTTTTCTCCAAACTTTATTTTTTATTTTTCAAACAGGTAAATTAACAGACTTACATAATCAGGCTTTTAATCAAACTCCTTCATCCCCCACCCCAAGGCTCTGAAAACAAACACTCTTGACAGAACAAGCCTAGGCCACATTATTGGTTATCGTAATGGTGAGAAAACAGGGAGGATCCTTGTACACCAGCTTTGCCAAAAAGCAGCAAGTCTGATTATAGCAGAAATCCGAGATGATTTGGGTGGCATCTGTGTGGATCATTCTGCTAATAATTCACGTTTTTTGAGATTCTATCGTAACCTTTATACATCTGAATCGCTCAGGGATGATAACTTAATTAGATCATTTTTTCAATTTATTGAAGTCCCTCACATACACCCTACATGAGCAGCCGAGCTAGAAGCCCCAATTTCCATTAGAGAAATTGAACTAGTCATTAAAAGCATGCAAATGTCCCGGCCCTGATGGGTTTCCAACAGAATTTTTTAAAATGCTTTCAAACAAACTGGCTCCTCTTTTAATCTTAGTGCACACTGAATCCTTTTCAGCTGGTTCACTGCCTGAAACTCTACAACAAGCTACCATGTCACTTATCTTAAAAAAGGGAAAAATAAACAAGAATGTAGCTCCCATAATCCTATTTCTTTGCTTAATGTAGATAGTAAAATTCTTGCAAAAATGATTGCACGTCATCTTGAAACAGTCCTCCCAACCATTATCTCATCAGATCAGACAGGTTTTATCAAAAAACGACAATCTACCTCCAATGTCAGACGTTGGCACAATATAATTTATGGTCCCTCTCCACCCTACACATCAGAAGGAGTTGTATTGCTAGACGCTGAAAAAGCCTTTGGTCAGGTGGAGTGGGACCTCTGACAAAACGCTTAACAGTTTCCAAAATGATTGTCATAACGACAAAGGCGTCTCAGAAAATGTGTGCATCTATATGAATGCACTCGATACGCATGAAAACACTGTAAAACACATGCCAGACCTCTAGGGCCGCTGTAAGGATATGACGGAAACAAGCGGAAACAGACGAAAAAACAGTGGGCATGCGCATTTGTGGCAAAAGTTGTAAACAGAGATTGTGATAACGTGATCATCAAGTCCCACAACGTGTCCTCGATGATTGTTTGTTCAACTCAGTGGTGACTGAGAAGGAGATTTTGCTGCAACAGGGATGGTAGGGTCACTAGCTTCATCAGCACATACGCTACAACGTACCCCACCATTTTTGTTGTCATTGCTGTGTGTGGTGCATGCCTGTCAATAAAGATATGAAACTATAATGTAAGCGTATTTGAAAACTTGCGGAGAGCCAGTCATCATGGAGCTGTGTATACGGCATTTCAAAATCTTTCCACTCTGGAACCTGGTTTTAACAAATGATGGTTTACAGACCCCCAAAACGCCGTCTTCGTATGGATGATACGCCGATTCGGCAAGAAACGTTCACATTTAGACCTCAGTTTGTCTGTTTGTGGATGGGGGCCTAAATACACAGGGGAGTCATCAAGCATGGGTGAGACAATCACACAGCTGGAGGGAATCATCATCAGCAGAGAGACACAGAAGGGAGGGCAGGAACACACCACGAGGAAAACAGGGATTTCAAAATTAAACAGGAAACACGAGACAAGGCACAAAACCAGTAACTTAACTCGGAAGAAGAACAGAATCAAGAGTGAAAAAGACAAGCATAGGAAATCTAAATCAGGAACATTATCAAAGATAACACTAAAAAACTTCAGGCAGGGACTATCATGACAAGAACAAGGTTTTAAAAGAAGTGTAATGTCACCTGCTCTGGTCCTGAGGATACTTCTAACTATGCCCTCTGACTTCACAACCTTCACGATTCTCACTGTAGAGTCTCCAATAATCAGAGTTTGATGCTTTAACTGAATATCTGTCTCTTCCTTGTTGCTGCGTGCAGACAAATCTGAAAGAATGGTGTCTATTTGCTTGTTGTTAAGTAGGGACTGAGGCAAGAAACAAAAAAATGTTTGGAACATCCCTTTAAGGAAAATTAGTTGTTGGTTTCTTGTGTGTAAATATCACTGGTTTCACCTTGAAGTTTTTTTTTAATATTCAGTCTTAACTCAGGGGTTATTTTGTTGTAACTGTTTTAATTTCCCCTGTAAATCTGCTCACTTTTGTCTTTTTGGTTTCTTTAAATGAGTAGTTAGGGAGATAATTTTTTCCTCTTGATGCTGCGTTCAATCAATCTGAAAACATTGTTGGAGATATTTGTGGCCTGTTTTAATCCACAGAGCTCAGCTGGTAACATCTGGTCTCCTCAGTGATGGACCCAGACAGCCTGATTCAGAGCTGGACTCCATATTTATGGTGAGAACATCATACTTTAACAGAATCCATGATCCTCAAGTTTGATGGTCCACCATCATCCAGTCTCTGTGAAGAAGACCCCAGATTGTGAGATGATTCAGGCTGTGATCTTCACATTTAATCTTCACTCTATCCTCGTTCTCCAGCTTCTGGAGGAGAACATCTACACCTTTATGAAGCATGAGCTAAGGAGAATCCAGAGAGGATTAAATCCAGATTACCCAGAAAGCTTAGAGGGTCAGAGCGAGGATGTGTTGGTTGGTGAAGATGAGGAGCAGAGGAGCATCAGAGAGGCATTTCTGGAGATCACAGTGAACTTCCTGACAAGGATGAAGCAGGACGAGCTGGCTGAGCGTTTGTGGAACAGTAAGAACTTTTATTAAATTTAATATGATAGAGAACAGAAGAGGAGGTTCACATTTTTAGATCTGCTCCACTCTGATGTTCATCACCTCCATGTACATGATAAAATAATTTTAGTTCAAACTGAAGATGTGAGCAGCCCCTCTGTGATGTCAGGACTTTGTCCAGGATCCAGACTTTAATGTCACTTGTTGGTTTTTCCTTCAGGATCTGAGGCCTCAGTGTGCCGAGGAAAACTCAAGTCCAACCTGAAGCAGAAGTTCCAGACCGTGTTTGAGGGGATTGCTAAAGCAGGAACCCTGACCCTGCTGAACCAGATCTACACAGAGCTCTACATCACAGAGGGAGAGGCTGGAGGGGTCAATGAGGAACATGAGGTCCGACAGATCGAGACCACATCCAGGAGACCACACAGACCAGAGAAGACCATCAGAGGAGAAGACATCTTTAAAGTAACACCTGAAGAAGATGGACCAATCAGAACAGTGATGACGAAGGGCGTGGCTGGCATTGGTAAAACAGTCCTCACTCAGAAGTTCACCCTGGACTGGGCTGAAGACAAAGTCCACCAGGACATCCAGTTCATGTTTCCATTCACCTTCAGAGAGCTGAATCTGCTGAAGGGGCAGAAGTTCAGCTTGGTGGAGCTTGTTCATCACTTCTTCAGAGAAACCAAAGAAGCAGGAATCTGCAGGTTTGAGAAGTTCCAGGTCTTGTTCATCTTTGATGGTCTGGATGAGTGTCGCCTTCCTCTGGACTTCCACCAAACCAGAATCCTGACTGATGTGACGGAGTCCACCTCAGTGGATGTGCTGCTGACCAACCTCATCAGGGGGAACCTGCTTCCTTCTGCTCACATCTGGATCACCACACGCCCTGCAGCAGCCAATCAGATCCCACCTGGATGTGTTGACATGGTGACAGAGGTCAGAGGGTTCACTGACCAGCAGAAGGAGGAGTACTTCAGGAAACGGTTCAGAGATGAGGAGCAGGCCAACAGACTCATCTCCCACATTAAGAAGTCCAGAAGTCTTCACATCATGTGCCACATCCCGGTCTTCTGCTGGATGACTGCCACAGTCCTGGACCATGTGCAGAAGACCAGAGAGGAAGGAGAGCTGCCCAAGACCCTGACTGAGATGTACATCCACTTCCTGGTGGTTCAGTCCAAAGTGAAGAGCATCAAGTATGATGGAGGAGCAGAGACTGATCCTCACTGGAGTCGAAAGAGCAGGGAGATGATCCGGTCTCTGGGTAAACTGGCTTTTGAACAGCTGCAGAGAGGAAACCTGATCTTCTATGAACCAGACCTGACAGAGTGTGGCATGGACATCAGAGCAGCCTCAGTGTACTCTGGAGTGTTCACACAGATCTTTAAAGAGGAGAGGGGACTGTACCAGGACAAGGTGTTCTGCTTCATCCATCTGAGTGTTCAGGAGTTCCTGGCTGCTCTTCATGTCCATCTGACCTTCATCAAGTCTGGAGTCAATCTGATGGCAGAAGAACAGAGACCATCCAAGGTCCTTAAAGTCTTTACTGTCAAACCTGATCTGAAACAGCTCCACCAGAGAGCTGTGGACCAGGCCTTACAGAGTCCAAACGGACACCTGGACCTGTTCCTGCGCTTCCTCCTGGGTCTTTCTCTGCAGACCAATCAAAACCTTCTACGAGGTCTGATGACACAAACAGGAAGTCGATCACAGACCAATCAGGGAACAGTTGAGTACATTAAGTCAAAGATCAGTGAGGACATGTCTGCAGAGAAGAGCATCAATCTGTTCCACTGTCTGAATGAACTGAATGATCGTTCTCTGGTGGAGGAGATCCAGCAGGCCCTGACATCAGGAAGTCTCTCCACAGATAGACTGTCTCCTGCTCAGTGGTCTGCTCTGGTCTTCATCTTACTGTCCTCAGAGAAGGACCTGGATGAGTTTGAACTGAAGAAATATTCTGCTTCAGAGGAGGCTCTTCTGTGGCTTCTGCCAGTGGTCAAAGCCTCCAGCAAAGCTCTGTAGGTGCACCTACCTGCACAGGTCACATCAGATTTCTGTGCGTTTACAAGAATGATCATTAACTGTTGCTCTTTCTGCTCTTCTGATTTTTTTTTTCAGGCTGAGTGGATGTACACTGTCAACGGAAGGCTATGGAGCTCTGTCCTCAGTCCTCAGCTCACAGTCCTCTGGTCTGAGACACCTGGACCTGAGTAATAACAACCTTCAGAATTCAGGAGTGACCCTGCTGTCTGATGGACTGAAGAGTCCACACTGCAGACTGGAGACTCTCAGGTAAACATTCAAAACCCCCTTTACATTGAAAACTTAATTCAGAGTTAAATCAAAGTTCTAGAGTGTTTACTTTTGTTCATTTTATTTTTGTTTGTTCTCGTTTATGATGAGGGAGACAATTGATGGGAAATTAAGATTACACCTGATGAAGATAATTGTGGCTGACTTAGACCAGTGTTGTAGTTCTTGAATGTTTCTTGAAACTGACCAAAGGTCTTTCTCAGGCTGAGTGGATGTAGACTGTCAAAGGAAAGCTATGGAGCTCTGTCCTCCATCCTCAGCTCACAGTCCTCTTTTCTGAGACACCTGGACCTGAGTAACAACAACCTGCAGAATTCAGGAGTGATGCTGCTGTCTGATGGACTGAAGAGTCCACACTGCAGACTGGAGACTCTCAGGTGAGATTGAAGCAGATCTTGCACAGGGCTCCAGAGAGCAACCATTTTTGGCGCATATGCACTAAAATTTTGTGAGAGTGCACCAAAATTTTTTTCTCGGACGCACTGTTGCAACAAGAAGAAATGTTAGGCATACTCTTAAAAATGTAAGTACTTTACAAAAGTAACTTCAGTAGCGGAAAAATGTCCCAAAAATGGAAAAGACATAACCTGCTTCCTCTCTTTTCTCTGTCTCTAGGTTGCATCTTCACAGGCTGCAGACTGTAGGCCAAACACATGCACACACACAGCCTTTAGTAATCATTCAATCAGCTGTTAGTATGCAACTGAGCCCAGATGGAGCCTGACTGTGATGTCAGGTTTCCACATGGAACAGTAACTCTGAAGAAGCAGTGAAGCTCTGCCAAATTCATCGTAGTGACTGTCAGATAAATAATAAACACCAATAAAAACAAGTGAAACAAAGTAAATAAAGACATCTTTTTCCCTATTCATTTACATTATAAATGACTAAAGAATATAAGATATGGAGAGTGATACAATGGTGACTAATAGCGTTAACGGTGACACTATGAAAAACTTGGGTGCATCAAATTTTTGTGCTGGTGCACCCTAAAAAATTTTTTTAGGTGCACCAGTACAACTAATCCAAAAAGTTAGTCTGGAGCCCTGTTGAACACAAAGATGTATTATCAGGACTATGACAGAGACAGAAGATCTTCAAAGTCTAGTGGTGGAACTTTCTTTAATTTATGAGGTTGTTGTGAATCCCTCTCAGGCTGTGTGGATGTGGACTGTCAGAGAGAAGCTGTGGAGCTCTGTCCTCAGTCCTCGGTTCACAGCCCTCTGATCTGAGAGTTCTGGACCTGAGTAACAACGACCTGCAGAATTCAGGAGTGAAGCTGCTGTCTGATGGACTGAAGAGTCCACATTGCAGACTGGAGACTCTCAGGTAAACATAAAAATGTTGAAATTCAAAATTAGAAAGCATTCGGAGAGTGCAGACGCCAGCGCCACAGTCCTCAGCCATATTGTGATTTTCACCATAAATATTATTCCTACCTTAATTTCATTGAATGATTAGATTCCTTGACCATGAAAACATACCATTAGCAACTGGATTCATCATGATATCTATTTTAGTTGAGTAGTTATTCACAGAAATCACATTTTTCGCCATGTCGGCCATACGCTGATCTGGATCAACACCAAAATCTAACCAATTCTTCCTTTTCCCATGCTGAACATTTCCTGAAAATTTCATCCAAACTCGTCCATTACTTTTTGAGTTATTTTGTTCACGGACGGATGGACAGACAGACAGACACACAAACTCTCCCGAAAACATTGCCTATTTGGCGGAGGTAATCAAAGCTGTGACCATCATCTGGGCTCCTGAACACCTTCAACATGAAGGAGCTCCAAATGTTCTCTAAACAGGCTGAGGGCCTTAGTCATGAAACAGAAGACATTCAGAACGCAGACTCTCATAATCCTCACAGTCTCCCAGAAGGTTAAAGGTCAGAGGAGAGGTGCCTAACCTGAGGGTGGATCAGGCTCCTCGAAAAACTCTGCAGGGAAAGACCTTCAGCTCTGAGGCCTTTCAGGAGGGTCAAAGCTGTTGGAGCAGAACATGTCTGAGTCTTTGAAGTGGTGGACCTATCAATCAGCAGCACATCCAAAACATTCATCATTTTATAGAAACCAAACTAGGACAGAGTCCTTCAATCTGTGGTCTTCAGCCCAGTCTCTTAGGAGCCAGACTTGTTCTAAGAGTTGTCAGTAAAAGAGGAGGTTTTCAGCCTGCTGTCAGAGAGGGGGTCTCCCTCCTGGACCTGGACTACAGAGGACTTTAAAGGTCCTGATGGTTAAAGGCGCCTCCTCCCATACTACTTTAGAGTCAGAAAGTACCACAGACAGGCCTTCATTCTGGACCTGATCCTGTGATGTCAAACTGTGGATTCACCTGTCTGTCTGTGTGTCTGCAGTCTGTGCGGCTGTCTGGTCTCAGAGGAGGGCTGTGTGTCTCTGGACTCTGCTCTAAGCTCGTCCTCTCTGACAGAGCTGGACCTGAGCTACAATCATCCAGGAGAACGAGGAGAGAAGCTGCTGTCTGCTCGACGGGAGGATCCACGCTGCAGCCTGAACATCCTGAGGTACATTGACACCACAGAAGAAGAAAGAATCGCATGTTGATGTTCAGCAGCCTGAAAACTGAGATGACTGATGCTGCATTTACACCACATGCTACTTATACTACCTCGGTGATCACTCTCCATGCAATCCATGTACAGCCGCGATGGGGCAGGGCTAACGCTCCCGTGATGTGACAGCTGCTTTTCACACGACCACATTGCTTGTTGCGTGATGTGAAAGTAGGGATGGGAATTGATACGATTTTATTAATACCAATGCTGTTAATGATCCTGCTAATCAATCCAATTCTTCAACGATTCCCTTATTGATTCTTGCAGATGTTGCAAGTGGGCAAATGTTGGTCTGATTTTCAGTGGCAACAATGTCAAACAAGTCACAGTATAGATATCTGCTTCTGCAAGTTGCTAGTGTTCCCACTCACTTAAGGTTGTGTAGCAGGTGCAATGAAAATTAAGCTACAATTCTGATGCTTCTGAACCCTGTCAGTGGAAGGAATTGATAAGGGAATTGATAAGCAAAAAGATTAATGATATCGATTCTTTGATGGAACTCTGCTCGACGGGAGGATCCACGCTGCAGCCTGAACATCCTGAGGTACATTGACACCATAGAAGAAGAAAGAATCACATGTTGATGTTCAGCAGGCTGAAAAGTGAGATGACTGAGAGTCAGAGACGTCAGGGCTGCAGAGAGAGACTGGAGACTGGTTTGAGTTTGGACAGGGTGTCAGACTGTGGCTGCAAACTCTGATTTATTCTTTATTTTAATTTGTATGAATGGAGACTGAGAGGAGATTTATCTGAGGGGTCAATGATTTAACATCATCCAGGGGTATGAGGTAACAGAGATTGATTATTGATTTGATCTGTAAATCCAGCCTTATGTTTGACCTGGATTGCCCTTTTCCAAGACTGATCTGTATGTTTTGGTTTCTTGCTTTTTTATTTTCAGTGGACATTTTTGTCCTTTAATTGTGAATATAGTTCTCAACACCGTCGTTCACTCCAGTGGCGTGCAGACGTTTTCAATGGCAAGGGCGAAAAGGAGAAAAGGGCACATACAGTGCGTTCTCACCACTGAAGAGGGCGCTATTGGCAAGGTTCTGATATCACCGGAGGTGTTTGTCGGTGGACCCAATAGCAAATGGACAAAGAAGCAGTTTTGATAATTTTTATTGAAACAAGGTTGAATTGTGGAGTGATTTCCAGGGAAGGGTTCCAGGTTGTAGTTGTTGGGTAAGCTCAGCAGTGTAGAAGAGCTGGGCAGCTGAGCAGGAAACACGAGGGAGGCACTGGAGGAAAAAAAGAACACAAAAGATCTCTCTCTGATGGTTCGAATAAAAAACTGAAGAAAACTCCTTTATTGAATATAAATGAACAGATCAGCTGACAGCTCTTCAGCCTTATTTCAACAGCTCATTAGTCCACAGGGATGTCAGAGGTGTTTATTAAATCATTTAGACATCATATTTAATGTGAGTGTTGAGCTGTGAAGTCTACAGAGACACAGTCAGGATGATGTGATGGTCCTCCTTCACAGATTTGGGCTGCAGTGAGAGTCCACACTGACTGAGTCTAACCAGCTCAGACCTGGCGTGAGACACCAGCGTCTCTCCCCAGCTCACACTGATAGCGGTCTGTGTGAGAAATGGACTCATGTACTGAGAAGTAACACATAGATCCTGTTTGTGATGCAGAAGTGTGAAAATAGAGCCATCCACGGGCCTGTCCCACTGAAACCACGGTGTGACCTGGTTAGAGGATCCACTCAGAGCACTGAGGCCAGACAGAACCTGGATGGAGAGAGAGGCGAAGGTTTTCTGTTGAAAGCTCCTGATTGGTGTGGGCTGGAGAAGCTATCTCAGGACCCTGATGAATGAAACTGATCAGCTTTGGTTTCTGTCTCCAGGTTGGACCATGGTCACAGACTGAGACCTGGTGTGAAGAATGTGTTTTTAATCTTTGATTTAATGATTATTCAACTTTTTACTCTCATCAACTTTTCATCTGAAGGATTGTGTCAGAGCTCCAGAGATAAAAACAGCATCAGGAGGATAAAGCATGGAGACATGAAGGTCAGAGAGGTCATTAGTCTGAGGAACAGGTCACATGATCAAAGTGAAGATGAGGAAGAAAAAAGTCAGCAGAGATGGTGTGTTGGTGTGATCAGAGAAATGCTCCATCACACCATGAGCTGACGTGAGCTGTACATGAGAGCCTCAGGCCAACCCAGGGGATTATGGGTAATATCTATTTGTCCCTTTGGCTCCAGGATTTTCACACTGAGAGGAGCTCAAAGGGTTCAGTGTGTGATCATTGATTTGAACATGGAGAATAATCAGCAGGACAGAAGTCACTGACAGACTGAAGTCATATGGTTGAAAACTGCTCTCTACTGTGTCAGACTTTTTGGCCTGTTATTCTGGCAGCTCCACTTTTTGGGCTCTGGCTCCATGTTTGACATTTTACTTCAAATCAGAGCCTGTGCACACAAAAAGCTTCAAATCAATAAAGTAGTGAATCAATGACATGTCCCAGACGCTGACAGACAGACAGAGAACATTACCCACGGGCTCTTTGTTGATGAAATGATTCCTGTTTTTCTATTTTCTGTCTAATTTAGTGAGCGTTGTGTGCTGAGTGTGAGTGGGACTGAACGGGTTCAAAACAGAATCACTGATCAGTATTTTCTATTTGTGAAAGGACGAGGGTTCATTCAGAGATTCAAACAGTTTGGATTGAACATGTTGTTAATAAGTGAGGGCTTGTTCCTCTTCTGTGTCAATATTTGGACACCAGACCCTTTGTGTCCTCACGTTTGACACAAAATCTGAGCCTGCACAAAAAAACAAGATTAAAAATACCATCAAATCAAAAGAGTTGTTCATCAACATGCCTCAGACTGAGAGAGAAAAACTTGAGCCACAGGCTCTTTTATTTGAGGAAATCCTTTATTAGAGGAAAAGATTCTTTTCTTTGTGTCTGTGAAAGTTAGAGAGCACTGGGTGCTGTGTGTGACGCCATGGAAAGAGTTCAACATCCAAATCATCAGGATTTCAGATTTTGGACAGAACTGAAGGAAGAAAACATGTCAACTATTTTCTTTGAACATCTGTTTTTATTTCAATAAATGGCCTGGTGCTCTAAAGAGTCCACTTTATGACCCAGATCTCAGGATCTGCATTTATCAGAGTCTGATCAACAAGACCAGGTCCTCTTCTCTGGTCCAGACTGAAGACCGTGGTGGTTCACTGGTCCATAACTAGACCAGGTCCAGGAAAAACTGAAGGTGGACCATGGAACCACAAACACAGAAATCAAACTGGTTCAGATAGAAAGATGAAGCAGAGTTTGGGGTCAGAGGTCGACAGTGGCTGACTCAGTAGGTCAAAGGTCAGACCATCAGAGCTGACTCTGAACCCTCAGCTCAGATGATTGTAGATGATCAGATGATGACCTGCTGCTCTGATGTTTCTCCTCTCCATCAGACGCCTGTGAGCTGGAGGTGGACACAAACACAGTGAGCAGAAAACTCAGACTGTCTGAAGACAACAGGACGGTGACACATGTGAATGAGCTTCAGTCATATCCTGATCATCCAGACAGATTTGATCATCCTCAGCTGCTGTGCAGGTCTGCTCTGAGCGGTCGCTGTTACTGGGAGGTCCAGTGGAGCGATATTGTCTATGTATCAGTGAGTTACAGAAGAATCAAGAGGAAAGGAGGTGGAGAAGAATGTGGGTTTGGACGTAATGATCATTCCTGGAGTCTGATCTGCTCTAATGATCATACTTACTCTGTCCTTCACAATAACAGAGTAACATTCTCCTCCTCCTCCTTCTCCTCCTCCTCTTCATCCTCTGGTAGAGTAGGGGTGTATGTGGACTGTCCTGCTGGATCTCTGTCCTTCTATGAAGTCTCCTCTGATGGACTGATCCACCTCCACACTACAGAGACCACATTCACTGAGCCCCTCTATCCCGGGTTTAGGATATGGTCTGGTTCAGTGTCTCTGTGTGATCTGTAGTCCAAACCTGCAGGTGATTCAAAGACCTGAGACGTCTTGTCCTCTGCAGCGTCCCCTGAAGAGACGTCTGTTTGTGCTGACAGGAAACAGCTGATCATCAGTCAGCTGATGTCACCTATGAACAGCTGATTGTTCTGAACAAAAACAGGCTGAAAGAATTCAAATCAAATCAAGAAAATCAATGTTTCATGTCTTTATTTACCTGATGATGAACATCTGAACAACAAGAACCAGCTGAAGACTGATCTATATATTTATTGCAATGATACATATACTTTTATACTCATTTATTTATTCCTATATATTAAGTACACTGATTTTTGTACAGTTGAAGTATCTCTAATATTTAATATCAATAGGAAGACAACAATAGAATATTAACTCCTTCTCTTCTATTGTTGTTGTCTTCGTTCTCTACCAAGATAAATATCTGCTGCCTTGTCCAGCTCTTTGAACTGAAGAAGCTTCTTGGATGAGAAGAGAAACGTCTTCCCAAAACTGAACACAGTCCAGTTGCCTCGATTTAGAATCTTCAAGAAAACTAGAAGAGCTGTCTTTACTGTTAAATAAGTGTTTCAGTTAAGATCTCAAACTTCTTTCATCCCCTTTAAGGAGTAGAAACATTTTATTGGGCATATTTGATTTTTGTTGATTTATGTTGGATTTGCAGATATTTCTGAAAAAAATATCTCTGATACTCATAATAATATTTTTGACAGGAGCATAAAGTCTTTACTTCACGAAACTGACTTAATGCTTTAATGTGACAGTTTTATTTTGTAAGGAACTGAAGTGACACAAGAAAAACATTTAACTCTTGAAAAATAAAACTACTGTTACATAAACAATGTGATCAACTGACATATGACCAATGTATTAGCTGTAAATATCTGCAACAATGTAAATATCATCTGATAATGGTATCATACAGATAATATTGTGCATCCCTAATTTTAACATCAATGAAATTTACATGTAGATAAAACAGAAGTACTTAATATAAGATTATAAAATGTGGTTAAGTTTATAAAAACACCAACAGTCTGTCACATGTTAGATTATTCTTTAATACATTGCCTAAAACCAGCCTGATGAATCTGTTTAAAAATCAGCTTTATGGTAATTGGAGTTTTCTGGTTAAAACAAAAACTGAAGCTTCACATCTGGCCCACAGAATATTAGAAAATTCATAAAATGTGAGGCGTAAAGATTTGTTAAGGTTATAAGGACATCTTATTTCAGCATACAACCATCACTGTAGCCACAAAAACAATTATAATTGGTGTAGTTTTCTCAGGAATGACCTAAAGTTTAATCTGTTTCTCAGAAACCAACTGGGCAGCATTTTGATCCAAATTCAACCAGGAGAAAAAGTTTATTTGAGTCACATCCAGGGATGGAAAAGCCAAGATATCAGAACTGTAGCTGGTTGATAGGGACTGATCTCATCTTAAAATGTTAAAAACTGAACACAGCTGAGAAAAAACTGCACAAATCACATGTTAAAAAGTCAAAATATTCTAATATTTAGATTTATTTTAAGTCCTTGTGGCACATGTCAGGTAAAGAACTGTTCCTTGTCCAAATGCAGCTGCTGATCCCTGTGGTGGTTTATTGATTATCTGAAGGAATAAATCAGTGATCAGCACTCACCCTGACGGCTGCTCCTCCCTGAGTCCACGGCCTGTGAAGCTGCAGGTTTTATCCTCCCAGTTTTTAGGACTGAACCATAAACCAGACTGTAAACCTGCACTCAGGATCTCAGAGGGTGATGTCTTTGAACCGAGCACAGATCTGCTTTGTATCACTGGACTGAGGCTGATTTCTGACACTCTGCATTTTCAATCTTTAAATGAAAACACCTTAACTGAGCCCACAGAGCAGCTCAGATTTACAGTCTATCAGAGCACACAGACATTTGAGCAGCAGTCAGGAGAGAGAGACCAATGAAACACAATCAACAGCATGTGGCTGAGAGCGCTCGTGGCACGTTGGCACCATCCTGTGGCTCTTTATCACATTCAACATTTTTTTATTGTCATTCAAAACAAGATAACATGCTGTGTTTGTTTACTGTAATCTAAACTTGGGACTGGAACATTTTACTTCATCAAAATTTTTCCCCCTAAAAAGTAAACATTTAAATCAAGCAAGATGCACAACACAATGGGCTCTAATTTCATGGCGCAGCGCACAACCTGGCCTCCAGCGAGTGTTAATTTAGTATTTCTGATCTCAATTGACAATTTGGTAGACTCTCTCAGAGGTGGGTGTGGCGCGCACCAGAGGTGAACGCACCTGGGAGGTGCCGACAGATTCAGTGGCGAGTGACAATTTGTGCCAAAAAACAGTGCAGAAACTGAAAGCACGCCAGCTCCAACCTGGTCTAACCTCGGCACGCAATAACTGTAATTTGGTGACAAGCGCACAACACCTCAGAGGCAGGTTTCCAGAGTGTCAGGCACATTTTAATGCAATAAACAATCACAGAAATCACTATTTAATGTAACCGTCTGAACCAGCATATACATTTGTATCTATATTAACTGTCCCGTCACATCTGATGTCGGATTAAAGCCGTTTGTCATAATAGAAACTTCACCTGGCAGCTGGAAGTTTGATGCACATTTTACAAGTCAACAATAAACAGCCTTAACATCTGATACTGAGAATATATCTGGCCTCTCTCATTTCATTAAATTCAAAGAAAAGAGGGAGAAAAAAGACAGAGAAAAAGGAGAGAAAATAAATGTATGTCACTCAGGATTTACCCGTGATTTCCCATATTCCTCTGTTTTAGTCTTTATTTTTAACGTGATCTAAAAAGATGGAGTAGGCTACATCATCGCAAGGAGGATGAGGAAGAGACACCAGGAGAGTATACAGTATCACTAAAGGTTCTGCTATTTGGTGATGACAAACCAGGAGCGCAGGTGGATCACAAGTATTATGAATGGATAAGCCAGCTGTGGTGTAACTGTCTCTTATTTTTTTACTCTTATTAATGACAAAGGAACAGATTACATCTGTCAGGAGCTAGCCCCAGTGGCCGCGCCCGCTGTCCATGCCTGCTGAATGACAGCAGCTCTGACCGTCTCCAGCAGCTGGGATCACTCAGACCAATCAGGCGCTGCCTCGGCAGCGCGTTTAAGAGGCGCTCATTTGATTGGTTAAGACAGCGATCAGCTGTGTTAATCCTCACGTCTATTCTCCTCCTCTGTGACATTTGCCGAGAGGCAGAGGCGTGGGCATGGGCCAGCTCTGCGCCCTGTGCGCCATGAGTGCGCCTGTCTTGGCACTGCAGGAAACTTGCAAAGTCGCTGGTCACACCCAGTGCGCCTCAAGGCAGCGCAGGCAGGTGCGCCTGCGCTTGCGCCTGGTCTACGAAATTAGAGCCCAATGACTTTAAATTCTTGCAAAAGTCCAATAGATAAATATGATTTAAAGAAGAAGAGCTGCCTTTACTGTTTGATAAATGTTTCAATTAAGATCCCTAATTTTTTTCCTCCCCTTGAAGTTGTAGAAACATTTTTATTAGGGATGCACCATATGTGATTTTTGATGATATTTTGATTTGCAGATATTTCTGAACTCATTATCACCAATACTCCTAATTATATTTTTGACAGGAGCACAAAGTCTTTACTTCACAAAAACTGACTTGTTGCTTCAATGTGACAATTTTATGTATGAAGTGTATGAACGATTATTTTGTACCCCTGTGCAGCACTTTGGTCAACTGAGGTTGTTTTTAAACGTGCTCTACAAATAAACTTTGACTTGACTTTTTATTTGTGCAAGAAGCTGAAATGACAAGAAAACCAACATTTAACTCTTGGAAAATGAAACTCTTGATGCTAAATGTACCATTGAAGTGATGGTATAGCAATGAGGGACATATTTTGGCCCACATATGACAATGTTGATTGTAAATATCTGCAAATATTTTAAAATTGGTTGATACTAATATTGGAATGGACTAAACAATGAAATAAAGATGTGTAATTCTATGTTGGTCTTTAAGAAGACTTTAAAAAGTAAAATGATCAAATTTAATTGAATTCTATTTTTCAGTTTAAGCTCTCACGTGTTTTGGAATAATGTACTCGTACTGATGTTTTATTGTGAATTATTCAGTTAATCCTATGATGGTACAGGAGAGGCAAAAATAAGCCTTGGAGCTTCAGCCTGTTCCTTTTTTGGTTGCTGTCAGTATTCTTTTCTTTTTTTGTAAAAACATGATTTTATTTTTGTTTTAAACTGAAAAAAAGAATTCATTCATTAATTCAAATTTCATCTCAATACAGTGGTTTATCCCTAATTTTAAAATCACTTTCATTTTCATTTCATTTCAATTTCAGAAGTCATAAAAACTATATATCAACTGCAAACAGTTGAACAACTCAGAGGGCTTTTACGCCACCACAGGTCACATGGACTCCTCCTCTGATTGGCTCACTGATCAGGCTGTGTCATTTTAACCCTTTAACTACCAGCTCAACTGTTTGGCACAGCTCAAAATAAACTCAGGGATATTTACTGCTTTATAAAACACAACAAATCAAATCATTGTTTGATTCCCTTAACATTTCAGGGAGCAGAGAAAACTACAAACAAACCAAAAAACAGATATTTTCACTGTGTGGGACTCAAAGGTTTGAAAAGGTCAAAGTTGATTACCTGATGACTTCAAATGCACAAATATTTGGGACAAAATCAATTAGAAAAGGCAGAAATGTTTGCAAATAAAATAGCAATAAAATCACTTCAAATCGATGATACTGAGTTTGACAAACACACCAACAATGTTTTTAAGAATAACTCTATTATCTCATTAAAGTGAAGTATTTGTAATAATAATGAGGGTGATAATAATAAAAGCTTTTCACTTTTTAAACCTTTAAATCCCACATAGAGGAAATATCAGTTCTTTTGTTTGCAGTTTCTTCTGTATCCTAAAACACTGACAAAAACAAACAATGATGTGTTCTTTTTTTGACACATGAAATATTTGTGAATTTCTTGACCTCTGCCAAACAGCTGAGCTGGAAGTTAAAGGGTTGAGAACAAGGAGCTTGAAAAGGTTGAACAGGATAAAGTGGAGATAAAGGTGAAGAAAGAGAAATGTGAAGGAGCAGTCCAGTTTCTCTCCAGTTTCCAGCCTCCTGCTGTTTTCCTCCCAACAACGGGAGCAGATAAATCAGGAGAAGATTGAGGATTATTAACACTCTGATAAGACTGAAGCTCTGAATCAGGACAATCACTCTGACCTTCAGGGCATCAGCAGCTCACTGAGCTCTTAAATAACAGAGCAGGGCAGTGATGAGGCCTTCAAACAAAGAAGCACTTCCTCCTCCATGGCATCACGGCCTGAAAACAGAAGCCTCACAAACGGGAGATACCAACACAAAAGAGGAGCACAAGCATCACAGTGCAAGTCCCAACTCATCTGGAGCTCTGTTGGTTTGTTGACGCATTATTTTCATCAGAGTTTCATCAACAACCTTTTTTCCCCTGATGAAAACTAGACAGTAACTAATAAAAACAAGAGCACATGGACAAAAACTCAAACTAAACTAACTGACATTTTCATCAACTAATAAAAACTCCACTAAAATGTCTGACAGACTTAATCCAATCAGACCTAATATGGTCATGTAGGAAGTAGAGACAAGTGATGAATCTATCCAATCACAGCTGCCTTAGCTTGGTGGTGGTGGGATAAGTTGTGGAGCGATCCAATCAGAGCTGCTCTCTTTATGAATTGATATATTCATGTAGAGCAGGTTCACTGTTTGTTGTCAGTTCTGGTATTGTAACTGAGATGCTCTGCCAGGTAGCCTAAATAAAGGTGACTGCATTTCACACAAAGGAACATTTGTTTCTGTTCATTTAGACATTCAGACTTTACTAACATTCAATAAAGGCTTAGTAGATGTTTGATTTTATCACAGAGGAAAACAGGACATAAAAAATGTCTAACCCTTTACACTTCAGATTTTAGTCGACTAAATTTACAGCAGATTTCATCGACTAAACTAGACTAAAATTAAAACTATTTAGAGACTAAATTATGACTAAAACTAAAACATTCTAATTTTTAACTTCATGTCATGTCTAAAGTGAGTGATACATAAAGAAGGTCTTACCAAATACTCTGATAGTTTCCAAATCTTCCCCGAGGTACACAATAAAGGCTCTTCAACAGACACTTCCTTTTCAGGTTCACATCAAGGCTCTAGACAGTAAAAAAAAAAAAAACCACATAAACTTACATTTCATTATTTTGTAAACTGGCTGAAGATGCAAAAACTGCACGATGTATGAATCAACTGTTGAACCTACAGTACGCTTTTTACCAACTATTTAAGAGTCCAGTAAGGTTGTCAGGATACCAGAATTGAACCACTATGCAAACAGTAAAAATATTCACTGTTCAACACCAATTTCTATACAGTGACAAATAGGGCTGGGCGATATGGCCTAGAAATAAAATCCCAGATTTTTTCCACAACACTCGATTTACGATTTTAATCGATTTTTCCCTCCCTTAAAGAAACAAAAATCCAAGAGACATAAAAATGAAACAAATCAAGTTTTGCCTTTATGTTGTCTAAATGTTTCCCTTTTAAAGTCAAAGTCTGGGTCATAAAAGGTTGAATATGTAGTTTCAACGTAGGCAGGTTTGTCTACATAAACACTAAAAGGCTGAAGTATTTTTACAGTATTAGAATGAAACTCTCTGATCAATATTTAATCTGCTTAAATAACAAATAAAAGCCTGTGAAAGAGCTTGTGTAAATCCTACAAGGTCGACAATCATAAAATTGTAATTTTCTACGTATAATTGAACTAAGGCAAGAAAAAAAAATCTTGATTTTTAATTCTTCAAATCTTCTTCAGAAAATAACTCAAATTAATCGACTTAATCGATTTTTTGCCCAGCTCTAGTGACAGAGATTAAAATCAAATTACAAACTAGATCTTGAAAAATGTTAAATAGTTTCTGCAAAGGTTTTGTAAAATGACACATATTATTTAATCTGTTTTATTTATCTGATTGTTAATTACTACTTAACATAAATTCTAATATTGCGTAATTCTAAAACCATGCCAAGCAGCATTGTTTCTAAAACTACTTCAATTATAAAATGACTGAAAATCATCTATTGATTTATCAAACAAGTTTTAGCACTTTTAATTTTACTTTAAACACTTTGCTTTGTTATTTAAAATTTGGTACTTTCGTGAAATTACTTCCCCCTCTATTTTTATTGCTCTTAACTAGTATAGAAAAATGAGGTATTTCAATTTTATAAAACATTTACAGCTATAAATAATTAAATGTATATATTAAATAATATATTCCAAGACACTGTATCAATAGTCTGTGTTTTTCATTTATTATTATTTATTTATTAAATACAAAAATATTGTTTAACATGCACTTTGGAACTTACCACTCTAAGTAAATTGGTTGAAACTCTTTTTTTCTAACCAATTCAGCCAACCTGTGAACACAGCAGAATATTAGGTTTATGATAATTTTAGGGATAAACGAATTATTATAAGTACCTAATCAGCTTTTGGTCTCAATATTGATATATTTGTATGTTTTTCTGTATTGCCCCTTCAGAGAAAACCTTTCCTCTGCACCCTCACCCATTCACAGACACACACAGACAGTTCATGCACAACTTTTCTCTGTTTTCCCCTCATTATCAGAAGTTTCTCATCAAGACTTTTTGAAGCACCTTAATAAAAATGCTCTAAACAAAAAGTTACAACATCCCACAGGAAGTTCATCTTTAATATCTTGGACCAAGAGACAATGAGGGTTTTGTATTGTGAGCTTATTTTGCCTTATTTTAGTTATTGTGTTAGAATTTGGGGGAATACCTACACAACTAATATCAAGCCATTATTTATTTTACAGAAAAGAGCAGTAAGAATTATAAACAAAGTGGAGGCAAGAGAACATACTAACAAACTTTTTATTAAGTCAGGATTAATTAAACTTAAAGACATTGTTGAGTTACAGACTTTACTAGTTATGTTGAAGGTAAAAGGCAGAACAATGTCAGACAATATACAACATTTTTTTACTTTTAGTTCAGAAAATAAGGATCATAGAAGGAATTTGATTTTAAACATCCATTTGCACGTACCACTCTAAAACAAATGTGTACTTCAGTGTGTGGTGTCAAATTGTGGAATTCTTTGACAATTGATTTAAAAGCCTGTACTAATATTAATCAGTTTAAGAGAATGAATAAAAACAAAATAATAAGGAAATATGAAGATGACAGGTGAAAGGTCCTCTTTTGCTTTATATGTCATTGTTGTTGATGGTGAGTAGTTGTGTATGTTTGTCAATTGTTTTGTGATTACTTGTTTCTATTGTATTCATGCATCATTTTTTATTATATCCTTATATTTTATTATTTGTTTTTAAATCTTTTCAAGGATGATCGAGCCTTTTCGATGGTGGCTCCCAAATTGTGGAACGATCTGCTGCTCAAAATAAAAACATCCCCCACACTAACGACTTTTAAATCACATCTGAAAACTCATTTTTATTCTTTGGCTTTTAATTCAGCATGAGAGTCGTGTGATCCGTGTCCTTTTATGTCTTTTATGGTCTTAACACCTTTATTTTTTATGACTCTTATTTGTTTTAAAAATTTAATTTCAAATTGAATTCCCAACTTTGCTGCCATAATCAATTTTCTGAAGCCACTTTGGATTATTTTGCCAATTTTTCCCTTTTTTTTTTTGCAATTTCATACTTATTTTGCACCTATTTGTAAACCTTTTTCAGCTTTCATCCCATTTATACACAATTTTTACAATTTCATACCTATTTTGCCTCTGTTCTTCACTTCTCCACTTTTCCTCAAATCTTTTATCCTTAGATTAATTTAATGTCATATTGGTTTTACTATAAAAAGATCCACTGCTTGTGTTTGTTTGAGAATACAGAAGATGAGGAACATCAAAACAATTGCAGAGTAAATCGCAATATTGGGGGGAAAAATTGCAATTAAATTATTGACTCAAATCATTCAGCCCTAGTTTTTATGTGTTATTTTAATTGATTTTTTTCTCTTTTTTTGATGTTCTTATGTGTTATTTTAACTGTGCAGCACTTTGGTAAACTTTGTTTTTAAAATGTGCTTTATAAATAAAGTGGATTGGATTGGATCATTTATGAATTATTATTTCTAATTTTCTGCTTTTTCAATAAGCATCGGTTGTTATATATCTGAAGGTTAGACCATCAAGTATTTTTGCTTTATTATGTCAAGAAAGGGGCTGGTATTAATAAGTTTTTCTTCTTCCTGCCCCTTTTCGATCATGAAATGGAAAATGTGACAGAACTTATAAATGTACAGTATGTGACCTGTAATTTCATGATATGGACTAAATTTAAAAAAACATCCACTCCATGCTCAAAGGCAGCAGTAAACAGGATGGCAGACATGTTTGAGGTCGGACTAAATAGAGTCAGTGAATGAACGTACCTGCAGACTCCCCGGCTTCATGCGGCCTCTCTGACAGTGAGCTGAGGCTGACTGAACCTGCCAACAGTCAATCAGACACTTTACATCACCTATTAACACAAAATACACGTTTTCTTTCTCTTTTTACGAACTTCTTCTAAAAAAAATCAGCATTAAACAGTGTGTGAAGCTTACAGCAGCATACATTCAGACGTTAAGTCCTTCCAACAGTCCATGGAGAGCCCTCATCTTCCCCCCTTCCCCTGCCTCTGCTGCCCGGCTCTGAGGGCGTGTAGGCGGGCCAGACCCACCGCGTTGTCCTGGTAAACTTTGTCCTGAAATACAGCGACCAGGTACAGAAGAAGAACCATCAAGAAAGCTCCTTCACATACTGTTTTATACAGAGAATCACAATTACACTTGAAAAATGTAACGTTGTAACAATACAGGCGAAAATACAACATTTACCGTTAAAATATATTCAGACAAAAAGGCGCGAAGAAGACAAAGCTACTCGGTGCTCCTCAAAATAGGTATTGCTCGGGTTAATATCTAAAAAAGTCAACAACAAAACATGTCTGATAAAACATTTAGAATATCTTAAAGTCTTACCTCGTTTTTAAAAGTGAACACAGGAGGTTAAGTTGCTGTTCACTTTCTGTAGCATTCAGACTTGTGGGCAGTTGAGGAGGAAATGGCGGTTGGCACGATGGAGATAGTTGCCATGGTGACGTCATAGATACTCAACCAGTCCAACCCAACTATCTGACCCAGTGTGAGTGTCCTGGTTCATACTTTTTATGTTCAGATTTTTATTGGACAATTAGGTTAATGCAAAACATTGCAATGATGATGTACTCAGAATACGCAGAATATAAACTTATCTTATTATGAATAATTTATTAAATTGTTTTATTACTCTCTGAGGTGCACCTAAATAAATTAAATATTTTTTTGTCTTGCAAACTAGTCTAAACAAAAAAGGGTATGCACAAAATGGAATTTTCTACAGAAGCGTATTGCATTCATTTGAAGAAAAAAAAACAACTCAGGTTTTTCAGAGTAATTTATTTTTCAGTTTGTTTCTTGTTGTAAATATCTTTGATTTTCTGAGGAATAAATTTATTGGTTCGTTTTTTGTGGTAATTATTCCTGTTTTTCTAATTTTTTTTTTCTTGTATTTTTAAATATTTTTTTTCATTGTTGTTTTTTGGAGTATTTTAACCTGTTTTACATAGTAATAAATTTTCATACTTAGTTTTATGGGTTAACTTTTTCTGATTTTCTGAGTATTTCCTTCTGTGTTTTTTTCCCAGAAAAATGTACTTTTCTGTTAACATACCTTACCTTTATTGACCCGGTACGGACCAGTAGAAAGTTAAGGATAAGGCATATATGTGCCGGACAGGATCTCTGATCCGCGCAGGACACAGGAGCCACCACACATCCACGGGAGTCGTCTGCAGGTTGGAGGTTATTACGGGATTTCGAAGTTGCTCGATACTTTAGGGAAAAAACTTACTCCTAAAAACATGAAAAAAGTAATCTGAAAACAGAAAAAAAAGTACTCATAAAAACAGAAATAATTATAACAAAAAAATACTCTGACAAATAAGTTTTTTTTTTCTTCAAGTGAATGCAATACGCTTCTGTAATTTCCAGATGTTTTCCTGATGTTCAAATTAAAAGAAACTCAAAGCTCAAACCTCACTGTCTCCAAACAGCACTGATCCCATACTGACAATCTGATTTTGTCATTGTACCCTCATCTGTTGAAAAAATGGTACAGAAAGGGACCTTTGCACATTAAGGATCTTATATGTACCATTTTAACCCAGAAAAGGTTCATGTAAGTACCAGAAGGGTCAACGAAGGACCTTTGAGGGTACATCACCATCAGCTGGACCTTAGAGAACAAAAATGGACCTCAGGCGTACCCTTTTTTCTGACAGTGTAGCTATTGATCAATGATTCCAGATTTTTGTCCTCCTATAATCATGAAAACATCAGTGTCTTCTTCTTTAACTGTTGTCTTTCAGTTTCTGCAGGTTAAGAACAGTCTCAGATGATCAGTCACTTAGAAGAACATGAGTGATAAAACCAAAGCATCAGCTGGAGTTACAGGATCTGGTCCTGCTTTGTCTTTAACCCTTTCATGCATCAATTTATTAAATCACATGGGAATGATCTTTAAAATATTTGTTTTTGCTTTTAAACAAGTTTAAAAAAAATAATGTGCAGTTTTTTAATATGTTGTATTTTGAGTGAGTTCATAGTAAATAATAATTCAATGGAACTTAATATAGATCCACAAACATATTTTTCACAAACATTTACTAAAAGTATACAAAATTAAACGCAAAATATAAAGTTTATTTAATATTGCAGTTTAATTGAACTATTAAACTTCAGTATTTTTTATTTAATATATAATTAGGTGAAATCTGAACACAGGCATAATACACAGAATATACTTTTTACTCCATAATGTCCTCTGGAGTGGACAGATTAATTTTTGGTCACATATGAAAATAAAAAAAGAAAGTATTTTTAAAATCTGCATAAAAATGTTCCTTACATCTCACTGAGTTAGAGTTTATGTTTTTTTCTGACTAAATCTTTGAGAATAGAAGATTGAACACTTAATCCTGAAGGCTGTGCTGCATTTCCTTCTTTGTTGGACATTTTGGATTTATGATGTAATATCTCAAAATGAACAAAAAGACACAAAGATCATATTTTTATGAAACTTGAGAATGTAGTTTTGGTGTTTTCCACCTGGTAGTTGGGAGATGGTTCGCATGATGGTCCAAAATATATAATAAATATCTGTCCGCTGTAGGTGACACTGTGCATTAAAGAGTTAAAATAACTCCGATGACTCGCTGTATCAAAGTAACAGACTTCATATAGAACCTGCTCAGACTCATAGATTTTAGATTTAGGATGTTTGGGTAGATTTAATGATGCTTTGATTAGATATTTCCCTTTAATAGGGGTGTGTCTGCCTTTTCCTTGTTTCTTCATGCTGTCACATGCTGGATTATTTCAGCCATCTAAGATTCATCTTCCCCAAATTTCCTATAACTGTGCTGTAATGGTGTGGATAAGTCATGAAATAAATGAAGTCTCTTCAAAGTTCTTCTCCCCTGAATGAAATAAGCCTGCAAATGATGAGAGGCCTGATGAAAGCACCAACAATACATTTGAAAAATTCAGTGTCTCTGCTAAAAATCATCACCTGGTTGATGAAAATAACCAGTTTCATGGAGGAAACAGAAAAATATGTATTTTGATTTTGAGATCCCATTTAATGCTCAAAATGTTAAAAAAGGAAATAATGAATTGTTCATTTAAGGAGACCGGGCTTGTTTTATTTTGTATGAAACAAAATGGGTCATGGATCCTTTTTCAAAGGGTCTCGAGCTTTTGCCAAGACAAAAAATAAAATATTTGGAAAAAGTTCTGTGCTTTAATTTTGAAGGGGAGTTTATGGCAGTGGAGTGCCATCTGTTCACACTCCTTTACAGTAGGTGGTGATGATACCCTGGAATAGTAATTGTATGTAAGTATGTACTCAGCTTTAGCTACACATTAATATTTTTAAAACATTTCTCTGTAGTTGGACTTTTTTCCTTCATATTTGTTCATTAAAGCACTGTGGAGTCTGTTAAAAAAGACTGAAGTGACTGAAGAGCTTTTAGTAACCTCCTCACAGCTTATTTAGTGCTGTTCACTGATTTTATTTCTTTGTGTCCCTAAGATGGACATTTTTGTTTCTATTAAAATGCTGTTCATTGAGAGTAAAGGGGTATATTTCTACAGCGTCTCCACATACAGGCCATTTTGATGTCTCACTAATAAATGTGTTGTCATACTGTGATATTCTGTCCCATTCTAGGTTCAAAGTGCAGCATATTTTAATCCAATAAAGTGGAGAAGTTGAATATTTCCCTTGATTTGGGTGGCAGCTTCCACTCACAGTCCAAGTCCAGGTGAAGTTCCCTGACACCACCATGAAATGTGAGACAAAAATTGGTAACACTTTACTTGAAGATCTAGTTTATAATGCTTTAGAAGCACATGCAGAAGACATTATAATGCAGGTATAAAACATTATAAAGACTTGATTATAATACATTATGTCCACTCTTGTAATACTTTATAATCCTTGGAACAAGTTCTTATACATGGTTAAGCACCATTATAATGACACTTATGAAGCATTATACATGCATTATGATGTCTTATGCATGTGCTTCTAAAGCATTATAAACTAGATCTTTAAGTAAAGTGTTACCCAAAAGGTAAAGCAAATAACTGAAAAGAAATAATCAAAATAGAGTTTTGTTTCTCTCAAGTTATTTATTTACCTTTGGTTCCAAATATGAGCCAGGGCCGGCCCAAGCCTCCATGGGGCCCTAAGCAAAATCTGGGGCCCTCTATTACTGCCAGGATTGAACATTCACATACCTACTATAACTCATTTCATGTTCTACTCTGTCATTATGAATACACTTGTAAAAGTAGATGTCAGGTCTTTTTTTTGTAGTTAGATTGTAATCTAAAGTGATGAAGGCCATGGAAGCAGACAACAGATTTGCAAACTTGCAGAAAATTCTTTGAATTAATATTTGGCAATGTCAGCAACTTCCCCTACTGGCCACATGAGAATCAATACATAAAACCTCAAAGAGCAGCCTGGCATGTTTTACCTGTGGTTTATAATCTGAAATGGTACAAAATTCAGCTACAAGAGCAGCCTGGGGTTGATTTACACTTAATATTCAAAGTGATATAGTACTAAGTGGGATACTAAAAGTCATCTGGGCCAACTAAAAGTAACAAAATAAATCAATCATTTACTGTAAACACAATCTGCTTTATTATTTTTGTTTTTGAATAAACTGCAACAACAAATGTACAAAAACAGACAGTATTAAATTAAATGAATTAAAAAAAATCAAATACTTAAATAATGATGTAAATGCACAGAGGTACCTGAAGCAAGGTATCAAACCTGGTTTATAAATAGAATATAAAGTTGAACAATTATGTCCTGGGACATACTGTGTGACCTGCACCTAGCCTCATGGACGCGCAGTGCGCACTGCACGGCTGGATGCACGTTACCAGCGGAGCTCTGACATTTAGAGCAGAGAGGCAGAAGGAAACTACACCCTGTTCACATACTATTGTCTTTTTTGTACATGAACGTACATTTGATGATATATGAGTCATCATCACTCACATAAGAAAAAATAATGAATTACTTTTTTCTTTTTTTAAGTTAATTGGGGGCCCCCTAGTGGTCAGGGGGCCCTAAACAGGTTCTTAGTTTGCTTCAGCCTTGGGCCCGCTCTGATATGAGCACTTTTGTTTGACATGAAAAGACTTCAGTTCTCAGTTATTTTACATGATTTCATTCCCATGTTCACCAGTGAATGTGTCCTGATACAGATAGTTCTGCTTGATTTAGTTTGTCTTTTCTTGTTGAGACCTCTTGTGTTTCCTGTTTTACCGTCTTGATCCTGGTTTTAGTTCAGTTTTGTGCTCCTGTTTTGTGTGTGGTGGTGTGTTTCCTGTTTTATTTTGAAGTCCCTGTGTTCCTTGTGGTGTGTTCCTGCCCTCCCTCCTGTGTGCCTCTGATCAGGATTCTCTTCAGCTGTGTGATTGTCTCACCTGTGCTGTGTGTTTAGTCCCTGTGCTCCCCTTTGTCTGTGTTGGCTCTCTGCTCTTCTGTGTCACAGCTGCACAAGTCTCTTGTTCCTCCAGTGTTCTCTGCTGTTTCTCCACTCTTTGGAGTTTTCTTCAACTTTTTGTTCAGATTTTGATTTGACCTTTTTGACTTCAGCTCCACTGTTTGTTCTTGGTAGCTTCTTTTATTTTAAAACTTTGTAAGAGATTTTGTTTTTGTATTTTGACATTTTGTTGAGGATTAGATTTTGCGTTTTGATCCAGTTTTAGTTGTTAAATAAAACATTTTTGTTGATCTACATTTGGGTCATTATCTACAAAACATTTATGAATGCGCAAAGACATTTAAGAATGCACAAAAAAAATTGGTAGCACTTTAGATTACAGCCCGCGTCTTACAGTGTAGTTTCCTCAACTGTTGGGGTAACTCTCCCACATGTACCATGACATTTTGCAGTATCTATGGGGCAGTTACACTCGCGTCTTACAGTGTAAGTCCTGGAGTCTTACAGTGTAGTTTCCCGTGTCTTACTGTCGCACGGCAGATGTATTGGTTTTATTTTGTGTTTTTATATTTTGTGTGATTGTTTTAATTGTTTTTAGTTTATTTATAGCATGTTTTTAGTATTTTGTTAATTACTTCCTGCCGGGACACTCTTAATCTTGATAGACTGCACCTGTTGAGCACTTTATTACTCCAACAGACTCCCAATGGGGCTGGAGAACGGAACTGGTCTGTGGCCAATCAGAGTAGAGAGGGGACAATTTAACCTGTGGCACACCTGGAAGTGGGAGAACGCCGGAAGGAGCAGAAACGGGGTGACACTGAGAGGACGCAACACGAGTGTGTTCGAAATGGCGTACTACTCTTACTACTCATAATAACCCCGCCCCCATATTGAGTATGCAGTGCGTTCACACTGTACAGTATGCGAATTTTGTGTATGCGAGAAATGCCCGGATGTATACTCAATCGGCTTCGATTTCTGAGTATGGAGCGGAGCTTGCTTCACGTACTGCTTCTGCCCCAAAATGCTTTGCGCACCTGTGACGTGGGAAGACGAAATACAAAATGGAGACAGATCACCATGGATACACAGGTGTTTGTGTTATTTTTTTTCATCCACTGACCCTCGGTTTGTGTCATGCAGCTGTTGATAATGAAAACACTTCGCAATAACTTGGAAATATGAAGGGGGCTGCTGCTGCCCGGTGTTTATGGTACGTAGACGGAAACACCGACCAACGGACGCTTCGGTCTCCAAAAACGGTGAGACAAATTAAAAACAGTCACTATTTCAAACAACTGGGCTTATAATCGTGATGTAAATACTTACTTTCTCACTAGATAATATATTATTACTGAATGAATTTGTAGTTTTTCCGGAATGCAGTCTTTTCTGTTGCTTGTGGTCGGACTATTTTAATTTTCCCGGTGCTGCTTCCTGGCCGGCACGAAATGCATTCTGGGGCATTGAGTATGTATCTGTGTGTAAACGCTCGGGCAGCCGCAGCATCAGATCATCTTTGAGTATTCAGTATGCAGTATATTGATTGAGTAGGTAAGTAGATAGTAGGCAGTACGCCATTTCGAACACAGCAGCCGAGCACAGCGGAGCAGACAGCCGCCGAGCAGAGTCCAGCTGAGAAGGAAAGTCCAGAGTGTTACGACGCATCCTTACAACAGCGGAGCAGAGTGAGGAGCTCTGCCTGCCGCCTAAGTATTCCTCACTGTTGTAGCACTCTATCTTACGAGGAAGAGGTCACTCTGCTTGTATTGCGTTGTGCAATACAAGCACTGCCGCTGTTTCCTTCTTAATTACAGGTGTCCTTGGCTGAGGTCCTGTCTGTCACTGGAGGAGCAAGGGAAGAGGAAGGACCCTAACTGATGGCTGGCGTTTTAACCCTTTTAAATAGACTTTGCATCCTGGAGAGGACAGTTGCCTGCTCCATTTTAAACCCACCTGCTTGTGTTTTAAAAAACAGTTTTTAATTTGAAAAAATCTGGTTTTAACAGCAATCTTATTGTCGTCTCCTTGGTTTTAACTTGCTGCTCACCACTAGATTTTAAGGGACCAATTCAGAGTTTTCATATATATATATAGATATAGATATATATATATATATATATATATATATATATATATATCTATATATATATGTATATATATATATATGTATATATATATATATATATATATAAATATATATATATATATATATATGTATATATATATTCATTTTAATCTATTTAACCACCATTACATTACCATAACCGTAGGAAAGGTCTGGATACTTACAGGTAAAGTAGTGGGTAGCTATACAATAAGTAATATCAGTAATTCAACTGATATTCCTGACTGCTATACTGTATATAAGAGCAACTGAAACAACCGAATTTCCCCTTGGGGATTAATAAAGTATTTCTGATTCTGATTCTGATAAAGCCAACAAGTGAGCACTTTATTATCCAGCCTGGTTCCAGATGTTGACCAGTAGTTACAGGTAAAGTAGAGGGTAGTTACACAGTAAGTAAAGCCAACAAGTTTTCACTTTATAATACAGCCCGGTTCCAGATGTTGACCAGTAGTTACAGTAAAGTAGAGGGTAGTTACACAGTAAGTAAAGCCAACAAGTTTTCACTTTATAATACAGCCCGGTTCCAGATGTTGACCAGTAGTTACAGTAAAGTAGAGGGTAGTTACACAGTAAGTAAAGCCAACAAGTGAGCACTTTATAATACAGCCCAGTTCCAGATGTTGACCAGTAGTTACAGGTAAAGTGCTGGGTTGTCGCAGTGAAAGTACTGGACAGTTAGACAGTAAGCAAAGACAAGTGTGATCTTAATGGCCGGGTTAATTAAAAGGTGAATTACTATGTGAGGTGTCTGTGTGTTTTAAAAAAATAAAGATATTTTATACGTCTGCATGTCTTGTCATTATTTTGTGGAACACATACTCATTAATACATTACAGTGTTTAAGTTCATCACTGGTCTACATTATCTGTATCCATGCTGATTCTTAAGAGGAAGTGGCCCATCAAGGTTTGCACAGCAAAAGCGTATGTCCAGCAAAATTACACAGTCCTGATAAGTTCATGGTAAGACACGGGAAAATACACTGTAAGACTCCAGGACTTACACTGTAAGACGCGAGTGTAACTACCCCATAGATACCGCAAAATAATGGTACATGTGTGAGAGTTACCCCAACAGTTGAGGAAACTACACTGTAAGAGACGGGCTGTTATCTAAAGTGCTACCAAAAAATTAAGAAAATGCAAAAACATTTCAGAATATGCAAAAATATTTCACAATTGGGCATTCATAAGTGTTTTGCATAATGTGAAATGTTTTGCATATTCTTAAATGTTATTGTGCATTCAAAAATGTTTTTGCATATTGTGAAATGTTGATTGAGTTTCCTTTAATGTTTTGCCCATTCTTAAAAGTTTCTATTCATAAATGTTTTTGCATGTTGTGGAATGTTTATTCGCATTGACCTTTTGGCTACCATAATTATCTTTGCTTTTTGTACGTTTTTTCCACATATCTTCACACTTTTTCCTTTACCATTTTTCGACAAAGAATGACTTGATCTTGGCGAGACTATTATGTTTACATTTTACATGCATTATGTGCATTTTCACTTTATTTTTTTTTTTTTAGCAAAGAATGGCTTGAAACACAAAACTATGTAAAAAGAACATGATAGATAGATAGGTAGATAGGTAGATAGGTAGATAGGTAGATAGGTAGATAGGTAGATAGATAGATAGATACTTTATTGATCCCCGAAGGGAAATTCAAGATATCCCATTATTGCTTGTACAAACAATCAAGTTAAAACATCATGAAAAAGGTGGGATACACAGGTTAAAAACAGTGAAGACAAATACTGTATATTAAGAAATAAATTATGAAAAACTAAAAGCATGAGAAAACTTTAAAAAGGTGTCACCAGGAGAGGTTCATTTGATATCACACACATTCCAATAGAAAAACTGACTAAAAAAATAAAATAAAATAGAAACATTGGTCTCGCTCATAAGGCCTAGTTTCCATTCACTGAGTTGTAGAGCATAATTGCAGTCAGCACAAAAGTGAGGATCAACGTCAAAGCTTAACACAAAACAAACATAAAAAACACATAATAAAATAATAGAATAGAGATATTAAAGAGAACAATAAGCGTTTTAAGGTATAAAGGTTAAGAGTATACAACAAGGGAAGCAAAAATAAAGCAATTTTATTTTATTGATTGATTTTAAAGAGGGAACAGCGCATATTAATGAACATTTTTACAAATGTAAATATGCCAGATTATAGCCTTGGGCTAATTTCCATCTGCAGACCCCCTGGCAGGTTGATTGTAAATATATATAAATGTAATATAAACATATACATACAAGACACTATGCAGACTAAATACAGTAGGTCAAACTGAAGGACAGTAGACAAGTGGAAACAGAAACAGAAACATAGATACTGCACATCCTCCCATCACACAGAGCCCATCAAACATTTAGTAACTTCTATTGCACCAACCCCTATTGCACTGAATGTTATTGCACAGATTTATTTTACACAGACCCAGTTCATATTGCACAAATCCCCATTGCACCGAATATTATTCAATCAGAATTAAAAGTAAATAAAGACACCAATCTGTTAACATAGCATAGAGCTAAAATGATTAGAGCAATACAAACAAATAAAAGGCAAATATGACTAAAACAGAGAGAGAGAGAGAGAGAGAGAGAGAGAGAGAGAGAGAGAGAGAGAGAGAGAGAGCATACAGCATGAGCTAAATTTTAAAATATTTTAAATATATAAATACTATGCTACAAGTAATAAGCCAATAAAGTCTCACAAGTAAAACAGTACTTTTGATTTCATTAAAGTAAACTTCAATGAACTATGTGGACTATACCGAGCACACTAATAGAATACAGAAGAGTGTACTTGCACACTTGAAAGTGTAGTTTTCTAATCTTAAAATGACCTCATAAAGTAAACGTAAAGTATACTTTTATTTCCTAAGAAGTCTAATGTAATTCAAAGAAGTATTAAATTAGTATTCTTTCTAGTACACTACAAGTGCATGGTATATATTATACTTAGAATACTTATACTGAAGTACACTCACCTAAATACTTCAAGTAGACTCCTTGATCAGGGAAAACTTCGTCCCTGTAAACATATTCATTGATGATCCACGATGCAATCACGCCCTCTTGTGGATTAAATAGTGTCCTACACACAGACATAAACATCAATAAAATGTCTATTAAAATACTAAATATAAGAATATTTATTTGCTCAGCCTCCATTCCTCTTCTGTGGTGAAGTGTGTCGAGTTCATGAAAATAACATCAGAAAGGATCTTTATTAAATCCTCCAGTAAAATCTCATCAGGAAGTTGATGAGGCTCCATTTCCTCCCTCCTGAACTCCACGTGTTAATTTAAGTTTCGTTTTTGACTCTTTTGTGTCGCAGCAGAGAATTCAGGAGGTGAGTACACTCGGCTTCAGCTAGACTCAGAAAATACTCGAGTAATGATCGAATACCTGTTCAGATGATTGATTATGAGGTTAAATCTGTGATCAGAGATCCCTGATCTGATCCATGAACGCCTCTCTGCTGTGATCTGTCTTTATTCTGACAGTTTATTTGTAGAGCACAATTCATACACAAGGCAATTCAAAGTGCTTTACAGAACAAGAAAATTATGGGGCGTCGTTTGTAAAGCAGCACATGCTAAAAAAAAAAACAGCTACATTTTGTCACATTTAGCTTCAAATCATGTGCAAAAAAACTGGTGTGATTTTTTTCCAGTGACTTTTTATGACATTTAGAGCAATATTTGTCATCTTAGAAATATCTTAAATAGTTAAATGTAAATATTAAATGTCACACGTAAATGCTAAATATAAATATAAATGCTAAATATAAATATAAATCTTAAATATAAATTTAAATATAATTCTTAAATATAAATGTTAAATATAAATATAACTGTTAAATATATATATAAATATAAATGTTAAATATAAATGTTAAATATAAATATAAATGTTAAATATAAATATAAATATAAATGTTAAATCTAAATCTCTCAGACGCAACTAAATATTTAGCTCATATGCAAATCGAAACTCCTGGTGACAGGAAGTACCAAAATAAAAGCTCATGGAACTAACATTGTGGTGTTCACCATGTTATCATGCAGTGTCAGAAATATGAAACAGAAAGAAGGCAGTTCATTAGTGGTCTCAGGAGAGAAAATGTGGATTTTGACATAATAGACATTCTATAAAACGAGTCAGATATATATAAAAAATTATATATATCGCACAAAATGTCGAGGGACACTGCTATGGCCGAGAGCATAGGAAGGGCTGATCTGGCAGCCATAAGACAGTTTAATACGGCGTCAGCTACATCGCCTGCTGCAGAGCCTGTGGAGGTGGACAGTGTGGCTGGTCCAGGTGGAATAAGAGAGTTCCTGGCAGTCTGTAGTGACATAAACAACGCATTATTTTCTGTACTGTTTGTTTTAAACGTTTATATGCTTGGCAATAAAAGACGAAGCTGATATGCTAACCATGAAGGGCACTTTAGCAAATGGGCTAACTTAGCTCGTCTACAGTAAGTTTGTCATGCTTGAGCTCATGCAACTCTCTTATTCCACCTGGACCAGCCACACTGTCCACCTCCACAGGCTCTGCAGCAGGCGATGTAGCTGACGCCGTATCAAACTGTCTTATGGCTGCCAGAACAGCCCTTCCTATGCTCTCGGCCATAGCAGTGTCCCTCGACATTTTGTGCGATATATATAATTTTTTATATATATCTGACTCGTTCTGTAGAATGTCTATTATGTCAAAACCCACATTTTCTCTCCTGAGATCACCAATGAACTGCCTTCTGTCTGTTTCATATTTCTGACACTGCATGATAACATGTTGAACACCACAATGTTAGTTCCATGAGCTTTTATTTTGGTACTTCCTGTCACCAGGAGTTTCGATTTGCATATGAGCTAAATATTTAGTTGCGTCTGAGAGATTTAGATTTAACATTTATATTTATATTTATATTTAACATTTATATTTATATTTAACATTTATATTTATATATATATATTTAACATTTATATTTATATTTAACATTTATATTTATATTTATATTTAACATTTATTTTTAACATTTATATTTATATTTATATTTAACATTTATATTTATATTTATATTTAAGATTTATTTTTAACATTTATATTTAGCATTTATATTTATATATATATTTAACATTTATATTTATATTTAAAATTTATATTTAAATTTATATTTAAGATTTATTTTTAACATTTATATTTATATTTATATTTAAGATTTATTTTTAACATTTATATTTATATTTATATTTAACATTTATATTTATATTTATATTTAACATTTATATTTATATTTAACATTTATATTTAAATTTATATTTAAGATTTATTTTTAACATTTATATTTATATTTATATTTAAGATTTATATTTATATTTAGCATTTATATTTATATTTAGCATTTACGTGTGACATTTAATATTTACATTTAACTATTTAAGATATTTCTAAGATGACAAATATTGCTCTAAATGTCATAAAAAGTCACTGGAAAAAATCACACCAGTTTTTTTGCACATGATTTGAGGCTAAATGTGACAAAATGTTGCTGTTATTTTTTAGCATGTGCTGCTTTACAAATGGCGCCCCATAGAAAATGCATTAAAATCACAGTACAAAATAGAATCAACATTAATCATTATAAACTGACTTTTAAAAAATCACAATACAAAATAAAATCACCATTAATCATTATAGAATAAATTAAAAAAGAAGAGTGCAGATAAGATACTTTCAGTCATATGCACAGCTAAATAGAGCTGTTTTAAGCCTAGATTTGAACATTGTCAGAGTAGAGGCCTGTCTCACATCTTCAGAAAGCTTGTTCCAGATTTTAGCTGCATAAAACTGAAACCCTGATTCTCCATGTTTAGTCCTGACTCTAGGTACCAGCAGATATGTATGTATACATATATATATATATATATAGATATATATATATATATAGATATATATATATATATATATATATATATATATACATATATATATAGTATATACTAACTGAATATGACAGAGTTTGAACAGGATATTGATCCTGATCAAAACTTTCCTGAGTCATTAAGTAGTTCTTTTACAGATCAACGCTTTAATTCAAACATAATCATGAGTAAGGTATATTTCTAATTTGCTTTAACAGTAGACATTTATACACTGATGTCCAGAACAGCTGTCAGACATGGTCCAGAACGGAGTGAGTAAACTGAAATGCTGATTTGACAAAAGTAAAAGCTCACTAATGTAAAAGTAAAACAAAGTTTATGTATTTTGTAATAGAAAAATGAAATGGCAGGTGATGATGTAACTGTTGAAAGGTACTAAGAAAGTATGTTTTTGTTTATTCTGACTGACCACAAACTCTGCTGGAAACCAAACAGGAAATATCTGTGTTCAGAAAAATACCAAGAAGTATTGGAATAATCAGTGAATCGTTTTTATCACAAAAATCCTAACACACACTGTACTGCTCCATGATCCAGCCATGTCCCTCTTACTGTGTTCAAGTCTGATCTACTAAAGATCTGCACGTTACAGAAAAGAGTTATTCAGATCATAAATCACGCTGCATACAGAGATCACACTCGCCCTTTGTTTTTAAAATCACAACTGTCCCATCGTCCACACAACACATTTGTGTTTGTGGTGTCAAAATCTGGAGCAGCCTGGATGTCACTTTAAAAATATACAATGATATACAAATATTTAAATTACACTATCGACAATAATTAAGAGATTCATACTATGATTTAGTGAAAACATGCTTTATACCAAAACACTCTGTTAACATATTTGTAATATTATTATGTATCTTATAACACTGATTATTATCAACATGATAAAATAATTATATTTAGGGACATGAAACATAGTTTAGAACGGATATACTGTGGGGTGATTATTGTATGTATATACTTAGTTATGAGGTGGATGATTATGAAAACAGAATCTTACATTTAAATAAGTATTTTCATGTATAAACTGTTTATATTATATACTACTAAAATTAGTTTTTTATATTATATACTACTACTACTTAGTATTAGTGAGTTTTTTTTCTTGGAGGTTTATATGAAGAATGGAGCTGAGAATCATTTTTCTATGAGGATTTACTGTAGTTTGTAAAATAAGGCTGTTACCCATGGATTTATATTGTTGTCATGAATAATGACAGCTGGATAATGACTTATAATTTTAACTCAGGATCTGAACTGGTTTGTCAGGAAGGGTTGGACCAGAAAAGTTCTTTGCTTGATTCTTCCTCTCATACTGGTTTTGGTGTTGACATACATGTGTAAATATATATTTGATGGACGTGTGCAGTTATTTGGTGTACATATTTTTGTCAGGAGTCAAGACCAGAGTAACCAGGAGAACAAAAGCAGGAAATCCAAATGTAGATTATCGCAAAAAGGATTTATTAAACGAACCAAAACAGGAATCAAAAGTAAAAAAAATCAATGTACAAACAAAATCTATAAAAAGTAATAAATCAAAACTAGACAAACATTGTATTTACCTGTTTACAAAAGAAAAAAAATGTTTGGCAGTGTAATAGATCAATATTATCTGATCCAGATTTTTGTAAAACAGTAAATGAAAATCTTAAGTTTTTTTAGAAATTAATGACAATGGAACAACTGATCCGGCAAATTTATGGGAAACTACTAAAGCCTATCTTCGTGGCTTAATGATCTCATGTTGCGCAGCTAGAAAAAGGAAAATAATTCATGAACAAAGAGCACTTGAGTTAAAATTAGAAGAAGCAGAGACCGAACATAAACATACTCTTTCTGTTGAAAGTTGGGATCAGGTTATGATTGCTAAAACTGCACTCTCTTCTTTAGAAATTCAAAAAGCAGAAAAAAAATATTTTTGCAGAAGTATAAACAATATGATAGACATGGATCTGCAAAATATTTAGCTAGTCTAACTGATGGCAAAAACACAGGACACCTATAACAAAAATAAGGGACAAGAATGATAAGCTGGTTTATGTATCTGGTGACTTTACAAATGTATTTCAAGAATTCTTTAATGGTTTATATAAATCAGACAATAATGATAGCGAAGGGGATATGAATTTATTTTTTTAAGAAAATTAAACTACCTAAACTAGACTTCCAGGACAATGAGATGCTTGGTGCTAAAATTACTTTGGAAGATGTTAAGATGTCTATAAATCTGTTGAAGAATGGGAAAGCATGTGGTCCAGATGGTTTCCCAGCAGAGGTGTATAAAACCTTTGTAGACATACTTGCTCCTTTGCTCACACGAATGTTTCATTATGGTTACGATAATGGAAAATGCCAAAAACAATGCAGCAATCCATTATTTTATTCATACCAAAGGATCATAAGGATCCAGAAAATCCTGCCTCTTACAGACCATTAACAATTCAAAATACAGATTCTAAGACTTTAGCAAGTGTGTTGGCAATGCGATTAAACAATGTGATTCATAAGTTAGTATCTAGCGATCAAACAGGCTTCATTAAGACACAACAATCTTGCTCCAATGTAAGACGACTGCTTGGAATATTACAATATTTAGTATGTAAAAAAGAAACAGCAGTTGTCATTACTTTGGACGCAGAAAAAGCCTTTGATCATGTAGAGTGGAAGTACTTATTTACAGTTTTAAAATAATTTTCAATTAGTGAACATTTTATTAATTGGGTTAAATTATTATATTCAAATCCACAGGCAGCTCTTTTGATTAATGGATCTACATCTGAGTCATTCTTGTTTGAGAGAGGAACTAAACAAGGGTGCCCCCTGTCTCCTCTCTTATTTAGTTTAATAATTGAGCCGCTGGCAGAATATATTCGAACGAGTAAGGAAATAGAGGGCATCACAACAGAGAATAGTTCTCACAAGATATCACTTTATGCGGATGATGTGCTTTTATTTTTGAAGAATCCTGCTAAGTCTATTCCCCCATTAATAAATATCAGAGAATCTTTTGGTAAATTTTCAGGATATAAAATAAATTATGAAAAATCTTTAGCTTTCCCTCTTGGAGATAAAACTAGCTTATCATATTATCATCCCTTTAAAGTAACTACAAAAGGATTCAAATATCTTGGTATATATTTTAGTTCAGATCTCTCAAAACTGATTAAGCTTAATCTTTTACCAGTTGTTGCTCAAATTAAAACCGATCTTATGAGATGGACTAATCTTCCATTATCCTTGCTGGACCGGGTAGCCATTATTAAAATGAATGTCCTCCCTCGCCTGTTGTATATAATTCAGATGCTCCCTACTTATACCCCTTCTAAAATTTTTAAAAACATACCTAGTGCTGTGGGAGCTTTTGTATGGAAGAACAAGAGGCCTAGGATGGAACTTTTAAAGCTTCGGCTACCCATTAAAAAAGGGGGACTTAGTATTCCAAATTTCAAATTCTATCATTGGGCATCACAATTAAAATTTATGACAGAATGGATTAAAAAAAGGGAATTCTGCTTTCCTGATTTGGAAGGTATAGGCCTGGATAGGATTCAGCTAGAATACTTTCCATTTATATGCTTTACTAAAATATATCCCAAGATAAAAAATAATTACATATTGAAAAATATTAGTAGATCTCTCAGTGCTATTCGTAAATATCTACGGCTTAAAGAATATTCATTTCTAGCACCCATTGCTAATAATCCAGATTTTGGATATACGTGCTTAGATGCTGGTGTTAATGAGTGGAGAGAAGCTGGTATTATAAAAATATTAGATCTCTATTTAGATAATTGTAACACGAGACCTTGTCTTGGGGTTCCCTTCACTGCACACAATGAGGACAGAGAGCTTGCAGCAACAGAAATTATAATTTATTTTTTTAGCCACACACACACACCCCTACTGTGAGCATAAAGTTGCTCCCAATTGCTGCAGCCTGTTTCCCACAGACTTAAGTCCACCAAACTTAAAGCTGCTCCTTCCAGGAGCTCTCTTCAGCGTGTGTGTGCTTGTCCAGGTCCAGCATGCTACTGCAGAGAGACAAAGGAGAGCAATCAGCCACCAGATCACACCTGTGTCACTCAGCTGGCCCTGTTCCCATCAGCCACCCTCACATCTCTCTCCCCTGCAGCTGAGCTGAACCACGCCCCCGCCACAATAATACTCTTAAGTCTTTCCAACAATTAAAATATGAATTTAATATCACACAAAACCATTTCTTTCGATATTTACAGATAAGCTATCTTAATTCTTAATTCTATTCCTTGTTACAAAGAAGGTGGTAAAACAAATGTGTTAGATAATATTTTACTTAAGGCAGCTGCGTTGAAAGGTAAAACTATGACATATATATATGATCAACTTTCTGAAAATAATAACACCCGTATAAATATTAAGCAAAGTTGGGAACTTGATTTTGGCACTAGAATAAGTGACCGGATATGGAGTAAAGTATGAGCCAATGCAAAACAAATTACAAAATCAAACAAGTCACATGAAGAACAATTTAAAATTATAAATAAGCTGCATGTCACTCCTGTAACCCGGAGTAAATATGACACATGTACTAAATTTTGTATTAAATGTAAAAAGGAAACAGGAACTTATTTCCACTTAATGTGGACCTGTCCTCTAATTGCTTCATTCTGGTCATTGGTTGTTCAGGAAATTAAAACATCTTTGGATTTCAAGTGCCAATGGACCCAACGTTGTGTATTCTTGGTGAAAGTAACAGTGCTCGGGTAACAAGAACAATGTCTATAATGTTGTACACTGCTCGTCTTTCTATATTACATGTTTGGATTCAAGAACACCCTCCTACTTTAACTCTCTGGCGTGAAAAACTCTAACATTACTACCACATGACAGACTCCATCATGTACTGGATAGAACACTGGACATTTTTGTGGAAGACTGGTTTCCTCTAAAAGACTATTTTGGATTTGAATGGTTATTCAAAACAAATTGACTTTGGTGGCGATGGTTCTGTGAACTCAAAGATTGATATCCCCCTAGATATAAAAAAATGGTCTGTGATCTGAATAATTCTTTTTATGTTACATGGCAGAGGTAAAGTTGTAAACTGTTTTTTTTTAAACTAGCAGTGCGGCTTTAAAGTTTCACTGAAAGAATTATTTTCTCCTAAAATATTGCTCAATTAATTAAACTGATTAAATTAAGTTATAATCTTATAAATAACTGAATTGTTTATGAGGTTAAGATAAATAATTTAGGAATATAAATCTAATATTTAGCAAAATATTAATATGAGAAAATAATGTAATAAAAATATTTTACTAAAACTAATTTAAAGAAATTATTTTATAAAATATGCAAGCTAATATGCTGATATTATTATGAATAAATAATTATATTTTGGAGAACTTTATTCCACAAATATGCATGTGTATATGTATGTATATGGATATATGCGTATGTGCATATATGTTTGTGTATGTATATGTATGTATACATGTATGTATATGTTTATGTGTACTGCATGTATGGGGGCATACATACAAGCATGTACACACTGTGTGTGTGTGTGTGTGTGTGTGTGTGTGTGTGGGTGGGTGTGTGTGTGTGTGTGTGTGTGTGGGTGGGTGTGTGTGTGTGTGTGTAAAAATGTGCAGACATCCGTACATTGCATGTGCGGATGTCTGCAGATTAAAAACAAATTTGTATTTATATCTTACGTTGACCCTTGCCTGAAACTAAGAGGAATCATCTGATCATGGCCGGCATGTTATTTAACTTTATTTTTTAATTTATTTATTGATTATTATTATTATTATTATTATTATTATTATTATTATTATTATTATCATGATTATTTTATTTTATTTTTTTTTTGTTATTCTTTTCTGTAAATTAAAATGACAATGAAAATAAATGGTTTAAAAAAAAAACTCGGCAAACAAAGTAAAAATAAAAGTATCTAGAAAAGCAACCAGAAGCAGACAAACTAAAAAGGCTTAAAACTTTCACTGTGACTGTGACATGAGGAGGAAAAGGTGAGAAATGAGCCCGCAAAGACGAGGGAAAAACACAAAGGTTAAAGACATGAGGGGCTCGGGGCTGATGAGACACAGCTGAGGAAGAAAAATTAGAGATCAGGTGTGACGAGATTAGTAAGGAACAAATCCTCCAGAAATAAGGAAAGGCAGACTAAAAAAATAAAACAAAAAACACAAAGACAAGACATGAAATGTGAATAAAACAAAAAGTTTAACAAAGACCAAAGCAGGAACACAGGAGACAAAAACAAGAGGTCAAAACCAGAAATACAAAGAGGATAAAAAAATAAAGATTCTCTGATGATTTTAGATCCATGGGTAACAGCCTGATTTTACAAAGTACAGTCTATCATCATAGAAAAATGAATCTCAGCCCCATTCTTCATATAAACCTCCAAGAGAACAAACACAACTCACTAATGATGATATGTAAACACCTCAGAAAAAAATGTATTTTAGTTTACAGCTTATACATGAAAATATTTATTTAAATGTACACTTCTGTATTCATAATCATCCACCTGATAACTCAGTATGTACATACAATAAGCTTCCCTGCAGTATATCTGCTCTATATTAAAACAATGATTATTAACATGTTTAAATTCTATGTTATTTAATATAGTTATTTAAACATGTTAATAATCATTGTTTTAATATTTATATAATTAATCTGACTTAGTGTCTGGTTTGACCTCAGTCTCCCTCATCTTCCTCACCCCTCTGCAGGCCTTCAGCTCTTCTGTTGTTGCTCTTGGTTCTGTTGTTTCTGCTCTTGAAGCTGTTTTCCTCTGATTGAACTGCATCCAGCTGCTGTAAACCGTTTGACCTCTGACCTTCAGGATTTAAATTCAGACACAAGGTCAGTGATGATGTTTTGATGCTCAAAGTGAGCCTCCTGCAGAAGAGTTTGTTGTTCACGCTCTGCTCTCTGACAGACAGCAGGGGGCGCTCTGCTATGGACCAGACTGAAGAACCAGAGGAGGGGGTCCCTCCATCTAAAACCTCTGTGAGTGAAGAAGACCAGGGTCTGAGGTGAGATGAAGATCTGCAGCCATCACACTGACACCATCACTACACCATCATCATCCTCATCTTCATCATCAGCCTTTATCACAGTAGTGCTGTGATGTTTGTTTGATGGACCTGCTGAGGTCAGGTCAGCTCTCTTTGCCCTCAGAATGTCTTTTTTTACAAACTTTATTTTAGATTTTTCAAACAAGTAAATTAACAGACTTACATAATCAGGCTTTTAATCAAACTCCCTCATCCTCCACCCCAAGAGTCTGAAAACAAACACTCTTGACAGAGTCTCTATGTCGAGTGTAGGCCACATTATCAACAGAATCAAGGCTGGTGTTATGTTCAGGTCATCATTAAGTACAACCAAAAAAACAAACCTCCATGTAATCTATAGTGGGACTCCAGGTCAGGTAAACCCCTGGGGTGAGGTGTTTTTTTTTTTTTCTTTCAATTTTAGGCCTTTAAGGATATGTTCGGTTTCTACAGCTTTTACATTGTTTATAGAATGAAGTAGAACAATATACTCACCCAGAAGGCTTTCCTGATCCTAACCGTGCTTCAGGAGATATTTAGATCCCAAATTTTCGGCAGGTGGTATTGCTTCACAGGAAAGAAGAAATAATAACAATAAAAAATTTATAAAAATATCAAACTCTGTATACTTAAATATTGGGGAGAAGGAAGAATATGTGCAAGTTAGAAGAATATGTGCAAGTATTGAACATTAAAGGATAAAGTTCCTATACAATATACTATATACTATAAACAATATAATATACAATATACAATATCCTATACAATATATATCCAAAACAATTGTGTATACAACAGTGCAGACAGGTCAGTTATTTAACAGAGATATGGCAGTGGGGAAGAAGCTGTTTTTGAGTCTAGAGGTTTTTGTGCGCAGGGCTCTGTAGCGCCTGCCAGAGGGGAGGAGGGAGAACAGGTTATGTCCAGGGTGAGTGGGGTCTCTGATGATGTTGCCTGCCCTCTTGCTGGTTCTGGAGGAGTACAGTTCCTGTATGGAGGGCAGGGGGGCTCCAGTGATTCAACACCTAGTGAAGTGAGTGACAACAGTGACAACAACAATAAGTGACAACACCTGCGTCTATTGTCATTAGCCTAAGTGGGAGCACTGTCCATTAGCCTAACGGTGATTATAAAAACCTGAAATGGAATTGAGGGCAGCTTTGTTGAAGAGAATTTTGACACCAAGCAGAGTGACGCCAGAAGAATGCGCTCAAAGAACTTTACTGAGTCTGAAAAACTCTTCTTAAACAAATTGTGGAAAATCATGCTGTCATTAAAAGTAAAGGTCATACTGCTGCCATTGAACACAAGAAGAGGAGAGTTTAAGATGCCCTCCATTTGTCCGCATCTTCATCCTGAAATAACAGCTCAAGAATGTGATGATGATGATGATGATGATGTTTGTATTATCAGGATAAAGAGATTAGAGTCTCCTGAGCCCAGTGGTGTGTCCATGAAGAGTGACCGGTCTAACGGTCATATTATTAACTTTAAGAAGGACAAACCTGCTGAGGACAGGTGAGGATTGGTAAAATGACCTTTGACCTCCATGTTTGAGTCCCTCAGAGGTGATGATGATGATGATGATGATGATTATGATGATGATGATGTTTGTTTTATCAGGATGAAGAGATCAGAGTCTCCTGAGCCCAGCTGTGTGTCCATGAAGAGTGACCGGTCTAACGGTCATATTATTAACTTTAAGAAGAACAGACCTGCTGAGGACAGGTGAGGATGGATAAATGTGGCCTTATACTTCCATGTTTAAGTCCCTCAGAGGTGATGAAGATGTTTATTTGATGGACCTGCTGAGGTCAGGTCAGCTCCCTTTGCCATCAGAGGACATCCGTATAATGGTAGCACACTGGGCATGTATAGTGTCGCTCCTAAAACTTTAAATTAATATCTTAATCAGTTCTCCAGTGGCAGCAGTACGGACTAATAATAATATTTCATCTTACTTTTCACTAGCCCGAGGGACAAGGCAGGGATGTCCTCTCTACCCCCTTCTCTTTGTGATTTCAGTTGAACCACTAGCAATAGCTTCACGTAGCAGCAAGGGTATTAAGGCCCAGTTTCACAGACAAGGTTTATATTAGGCCAGGAGTAGGCCTAAGTCGAGCAGTAAAGCTGGGTCTTTTAAGTAGCTTGCATGAGCGTAATTTACATTTGTTTTGGTCAGTCAGAGACTATGAAGTCCTGGAGTAAGCTTAAGTGACAACACCTGCGTCTATTCTCATTAGCCTAAATGGGAGCACAGCCCATTAGCCTAACGGTGATTATAAAAACCTGGAATGGAATTGAGGGCAGCTTTGTTGAAGAGAATTTTGACACCAAGCATGAATGAAGCCAGAACAATGCGCTCAAAGAACTTTACTGAATTTGAAAAACTCTACTTAAACAAATTGTGGAAAATCATGCTGTCATTAAAAGTAAAGGTCATACTGCTGTCATTGAACACAAGAAGAGGAGTGTTTGAGATGCCCTCCATTTGTCTGCATCTTCATCCTGAAATAACAGCTCAAGAATCTGATGATGATGATGATGAAGATGATGTTTGTTTTATCAGGATGAAGAGATCAGAGCCTCCTGAGCCCAGTGGTGTGTCCATGAAGAGTGACCGGTCTAACGGTCATATTATTAACTTTAAGAAGAACAGACCTGCTGAGGACAGGTGAGGATGGATAAATGTGGCCTTATACTTCCATGTTTAAGTCCCTCAGAGGTGATGAAGATGTTTATTTGATGGACCTGCTGAGGTCAGGTCAGCTCCCTTTGCCATCAGAGGACATCCGTATAATGGTAGCACACTGGGCATGTATAGTGTCGCTCCTAAAACTTTAAATTAATATCTTAATCAGTTCTCCAGTGGCAGCAGTACGGACTAATAATAATATTTCATCTTACTTTTCACTAGCCCGAGGGACAAGGCAGGGATGTCCACTCTACCTCCTTCTCTTTGTGATTTCAGTTGAACCACTAGCAATAGCTTTACGTAGCAGCAAGGGTATTAAGGCCCAGTTTCACAGACAAGGTTTATATTAGGCCAGGAGTAGGCCTAAGTCAGACTAGTAAAGCTGGGTCATTTAAGTAGCTTGCATGAGCGTAATTTACATTTGTTTTGGTCAGTCCAAGACTATGAAGTCCTGGAGTAAGCTTAAGTGACAACACCTGCGTCTATTCTCATTAGCCTAAATGGGAGCACAGCCCATTAGCCTAACGGTGATTATAAAAACCTGGAATGGAATTGAGGGCAGCTTTGTTGAAGAGAATTTTGACACCAAGCATGAATGAAGCCAGAACAATGCGCTCAAAGAACTTTACTGAATTTGAAAAACTCTACTTAAACAAATTGTGGAAAATCATGCTGTCATTAAAAGTAAAGGTCATACTGCTGTCATTGAACACAAGAAGAGGAGTGTTTGAGATGCCCTCCATTTGTCTGCATCTTCATCCTGAAATAACAGCTCAAGAATCTGATGATGATGATGATGAAGATGATGTTTGTTTTATCAGGATGAAGAGATCAGAGCCTCCTGAGCCCAGTGGTGTGTCCATGAAGAGTGACCGGTCTAACGGTCATATTATTAACTTTAAGAAGAACAGACCTGCTGAGGACAGGTGAGGATTGGTAAAAATGACCTTTGACCTCCATGTTTGAGTCCCTCTGAGGTGATGAAGATGTTTGTTTGATGGACCTGCTGAGGTCAGGTCAGCTCCCTTTCCCCTCAGAACGTCTTTTTTTACAAACTTTATTTTTGATTTTTCAAACAAGTAAATTAACAGACGTACATAATCAGGCTTTTAATCAAACTCCCTCATCCTCCACCCCAAGAGTCTGAAAAACAAACACTCTTGACAGAGTCTCTATGTCGAGTGTAGGCCACATTATCAACAGAATCAAGGCTGGTGTTATGTTCAGGTCATCATTAAGTACAACCAAAAAAACAAACCTCCATGTAATCTATAGTGGGACTCCAGGTCAGGTAAAGCCCTTGTGGGGTGTTTTTTTTTTTTTTTTTTTTTTTTCAATTTTAGGCCTTTAAGGATATGTTCGGTTTCTACAGCTTTTACATTGTTTATAGAATGAAGTAGAACAATATACTCACCCAGAAGGCTTTCCTGATCCTAACAGTGCTTCAGGAGATATTTAGATCCCAAATCGAGCGGTGGATATCTGTATAATGGTTGCACACTGGGCATGCATAGTGCCGCTCCTAAAACTTTAAATTAATATCTTATACAGTTCTCCAGTGGCAGCAGTACGGACTAATAATAATATTTCATCTTACTTTTCACTATCCCGAGGGACAAGGCAGGGATGTCCACTCTACCTCCTTCTCTTTGTGATTTCAGTTGAACCACTAGCAATAGCTTTACGTAGCAGCAAGGATATGAAGGCCCAGTTTCACAGACAAGGTTTATATTAAGCCAGGAGTAGGCCTAAGTCAGACTCGTAAAGCTGGACCATTTAAGTAGCTTGCATGAGCGTAGCTTACATTTGTTTTAGTTAGTCCCAGACTATGAAGTCCTGGAGTAAGCTTAATCAGAATCAGAATCAGAATCGTCTTTTATTCGCCAAGTACGTTCAGAACATACAAGGAATTTGTTTTCGGCAGGTGGTATTGCTTCACAGGAAAGAAGAAATAATAACAATAAAAAATTTATAAAAATATCAAACTCTGTATACTTAAATATTGGGGAAAAGGAAGAATATGTGCAAGTAAGAAGAATATGTGCAAGTATTGAACATTAAAGGATAAAGTTCCTAGACAATATACTATATACTATAAACAACATAATATACAATATACAATATCCTATACAATATATATCCAAAACAATTGTGTATACAACAGTGCAGACAAGTCAGTTATTTAACAGGGATATGGCAGTGGGGAAGAAGCTGTTTTTGAGTCTAGAGGTTTTTGTGCGCAGGGCTCTGTAGCGCCTGCCAGAGGGGAGGAGGGAGAACAGGTTATGTCCAGGGTGAGTGGGGTCTCTGATGATGTTGCCTGCCCTCTTGCTGGTTCTGGAGGAGTACAGTTCCTGTATGGAGGGCAGGGGGGCTCCAGTGATTCAACCCCTAGTGAAGTGAGTGACAACAGTGACAACAACAATAAGTGACAACACCTGCGTCTATTGTCATTAGCCTAAGTGGGAGCACAGCCCATTAGCCTAACGGTGATCAGAAAAACCTGGAATGGAATTGAGGGCAGCTTTGTTGAAGAGAATTTTGACACCAAACATGAATGAAGCCAGAAGAATGCGCTCAAAGAACTTTACTGAGTTTGAAAAACTCTACTTAAACAAATTGTGGGAAATCATGCTGTCATTAAAAGTAAAGGTCATACTGCTGTCATTGAACACAAGAAGAGGAGAGCTTGAGATGCCCTCCATTTGTCTGCATCTTCATCCCGAAATAACAGCTCAAGAATCTGATGATGATGAAGATGATGATGATGTTTGTTTTATCAGGATGAAGAGACCAGAGTCTCCTGAGCCCAGTGGTGTGTCCATGAAGAGTGACCGGTCTAACGGTCATATTATTAACTTTAAGAAGAACAGACCTGCTGAGGACAGGTGAGGATGGATAAATGTGGCCTTATACTTCCATGTTTGAGTCCCTCAGAGGTGATGAAGATGTTTGTTTGATGGACCTACTGAGGTCAGGTCAGCTCCCTTTGCCATCAGAGGACATCCATATAATGGTAGCACACTGGGCATGTATAGTGCCGCTCCTAAAACTTTAAATTAATATCTTATACAGTTCTCCAGTGGCAGCAGTACGGACTAATAATAATATTTCATCTTACTTTTCACTAGCCCGAGGGACAAGGCAGGGATGTCCACTCTACCCCCTTCTCTTTGTGATTTCAATTGAACCACTAGCAATAGCTTTACGTAGCAGCAAGGATATTAAAGGATAACTCCGGTTCCTGCAGCTTTTACATTGTTTACAGAATGAAGAACAACAATACACTCACCCAGAAGGCTTTCCTGATGCAAACGGTGCTTCGGGAGATATTTAGATCCAAAATCGAGCATCGGACACCGATATAATGGGAGCCTGTAGGGCATGGATCGCCGCTCCTAAAAACTTCATTAATCGTCCAAAAACTCATGTTTTTCACCAATAGGCTATTCCATCATGATTCGCTCCATATGATCCACCATTGCAGTCTGTGTCTCTCCACACAGCGCTGTGTGGCTGAACTGACGAGTTTGTTAACGTGCCTTTCCCGCATGCGCAGTGCGGCTCATTGTTTCAGGGGAAGACCGGCAGCTACAAATCGACTTTCTTCTTCCAGTTTTGTGCAAAATGGACAAATATCTATGGTATGAAGATGTTGTGGAGGAGGACTTTGAATATGATGGACGTCCTTACAGTTTGGAGCCAGATTATACAGCTAAGGAGCTCATAGAAAGGAGGAAGCGATCGCAACGCTCCAGAGAGTACTGTGCATGCGCGAAGGGCACGTAAACAAACTCGTCAGTTCAGAGGTATACAGTCACACAGGAGAGACACAGACTGCAATGGCGGACCATTCGGAGCAAATCATGATCGAATATTGGTGAAAAACATGAGTTTTTGGACGATTAATGCAGTTTTTAGGGGCGGCGATCCATGCCCTACGGGCTACCATTATATCGGTGTCCGCTGCTCGATTTTGGATCTAAATATCTCCCGAAGCACCGTTTGCATCAGGAAAGCCTTCTGGGTGAGTATATTGTTGTTCTTCATTCTATAAACAATGTAAAAGCTGTAGAAACCGAACTTTTCCTTTAAGGCCCATTTTCACAGACAAGGTTTATATTAAGCCAGGAGTAGGCCTAAGTCAGACTAGTAAAGCTGGGTCTTTTAAGTCGCTTGCATGAGCGTAGCTTACATTTGTTTTAGTTAGTCCCAGACTATGAAGTCCTGGAGTAAGCTTAAAGCTATGGTTTACTATTTGGAAACCTGATACTTTTTTTTTTTTTTTGCCAAATATATTTATTGTTTTTGTTTATAGAAAAGAAACAACAAAACAAAACAGAACAGAACATTCCGGCACAAGCCAGATGGAGGTAAAGAGCTCAGTCTGTCGATATATATATATATATATATATATATATATATATATATATATATATATATATATATAAAACTATGACAGCATCATGAGTTCACATTATGCCTCTATAGAAAAAGGCTGAATTGTCCAGACTAATGTATGACATAAAGGGGTCCCAGACAAGATAAGACAGACAAGGTTTATATTAGGCCAGGAGAAGGCCTAAGTCAGATTAGTAAAGCTGGGTCATTTAAGTATCTTGCATGAGCGTAGCTTACATTTGTTTTAGTTAGTCCCAGACTATGAAGTCCTGGAGTAAGCTTAAGTGACAACACCTGCGTCTATTGTCATTAGCCTAAGTGGGAGCACAGCCCATTAGCCTAACGGTGATCAGAAAAACCTGGAATGGAATTGAGGGCAGCTTTGTTGAAGAGAATTTTGACACCAAACATGAATGAAGCCAGAAGAAAGCACTCAAAGAACTTTACTGAGTCTGAAAAACTCTACTTAAACAAATTGTGGGAAATCATGTTGTTATTGAAGGTAAAGGTCATACTGCTGTCATTGAACACAAGAAGAGGAGAGCTTGAGATGCCCTCCATTTGTCTGCATCTTCATCCTGAAATAACAGCTCAAGAATCTGATGATGATGATGATGATGATGATGATTTTTGTTTAATCAGGATGAAGAGACCAGAGCCTGCTGAGCCCAGTGGAGTGTCCATGAAGAGTGACCGGTCTCACGGTCATATTATTAACTTTAAGAAGGACAAATCAGCTGAGAACAGGTGAGGATTGGTAAAAATGACCTTTGACCTCCATGTTTGAGTCCCTCAGAGGTGATGATGATGATAATGATTTTTGTTTTATCAGGATGAAGAGATCAGAGCCTCCTGAGCCCAGTGGTGTGTCCATGAAGAGTGACCAGTCTCACGGTCATATTATTAACTTTAAGAAGGACAAATCAGCTGAGAACAGGTGAGGATTGGTAAAAATGACCTTTGACCTCCATGTTTGAGTCCCTCTGAGGTGATGATGATGATAATGATTTTTGTTTTATCAGGATGAAGAGATCAGAGCCTCCTGAGCCCAGTGGTGTGTCCATGAAGAGTGACCAGTCTCACGGTCATATTATTAACTTTAAGAAGGACAAATCAGCTGAGAACAGGTGAGGATTGGTAAAAATGACCTTTGACCTCCATGTTTGAGTCCCTCTGAGGTGATGATGATGATGATGATGATGATGATGTTTGTTTTATCAGGATGAAGAGACCAGAGTCTCCAGAGCCCAGTGGTGTGTCCATGAAGAGTGACCAGTCTCACGGTCACATTCTTAACTTTAAGAAGGACAGACCTGCTGAGGACAGGTGAGGATTGGTAAAAATGACCTTTGACCTCCATGTTTGAGTCCCTCTGAGGTGATGAAGATAATGATGTTTGTTTTATCAGGATGAAGAGATCAGAGCCTGCTGAGCCCAGTGGTGTGTCCATGAAGAGTGACCAGTCTCACGGTCACATTCTTAATTTTAAGAAGGACAAACCTGCTGAGGACAGGTGAGGATGGATAAATATGGCCTTTGACCTCCATGTTTGAGTCCCTCTGAGGTGATGATGATGTTTGTTTGATGGACCTGCTGAGGTCAGGTCAGCTCCCTTTGCCATCAGAGGACATCCGTATGATGGTAGCACACTGGGCATGTATAGTGCTGCTCCTAAAACTTTAAATTAATATCTTATACAGTTCTCCAGTGGCAGCAGTACGGACTAATAATAATATTTCATTTTACTTTTCAGTAGCCCGAGGGACAAGGCAGGGATGTCCGCTCTACCCCCTTCTCTTTGTGATTTCAATTGAACCACTAGCAATAGCTTTACGTAGCAGCAAGGATATTAAAGGTATTACAAGAGCAGGACTGGAAAATAAAATTTCATTATACGAGGATGATATGTTGCTTTAACCTTGCATAGCAGATGGGCCTGCCTGATTCAGTTCCTGAAATCCTGCAGATCCCATCTTGAAGTGCTCTATTGACCAATGGATTCACTCGGCAGTCTCGGCTAAAATTTTAATGGCCCAATCAGGGAAGAGAGGCGGGAGCTGTAGAATGCGGACGTGACCACAACCGGAAGTTAAAAAACGGAAGTTGAGAACGGAGATGCCGATTAGCCTATTGTCCTGATAGATACTTCATAAAACTTGGCGAAATCTGCCCTCCTCAGAAGTTTACTTGTAGGGATTGTCTTTGACGAGGTTCATGTCACATATAAGTGTTAAATGAATCATCTGTGTGGTACAATTTAGTGTAAGACGATAGTATAAGGCTGTTAGCTGTTAGCAGCCAACGGCCACTTACTGTTGTTAGCTGTTAGCGGCTAAGTTAGCCGCTAACAGCTAACAACAGCTAACAAAAAAGTATGCTATTTTTTTTTTTTTCAATTCTTTATTCAGCCATTTCAAGTAACAAACAGGCACATTTTGCAACATACAGTCTTCGAAAATCGCTGAGCAGCATCAGCAGCCAATATAGACAAAATAATAAAATAAAATGTTTATATAAAAGAAAAAAATTATGACAAATTCAATGAAAACGTTGCTTCAGTACATGAGGCAACCCTGCTTGATGTGGATTGGTCTGTGATGAATGTGACAAGCAGAATGATTATCCAATCACAAGCTTGTGTTTTTATTTAAACGTTCTGCCCCTGAAAACAAATATAAAGGGCAACTACCCAGATGAACTAGTGAAATATTTCTGTGGTAGATACATGGAGCTGTCCATCTGGCTTGTCAGGTTAATGTTGCTTTACCTGTCTGACATTTCATCATCTCTTCCTGCTGCCTTAAAAAATCCGACTATTTTGGACATGTTTTCTATCTTAAATACAAGCTAAAATAACCTTTTTGATGTTTGTCAGTGACTGGCTCAGCTGTTAGCTCCTTAGCTCAATGGCTGGAAGAATAGGAGTCAAAGACTGACAAAAGTGGACAAAATACTCCTTGTAGTGGTCAGTGGATGGTGTATTAGCAGGTAAAGTAAATCAAATGGTTATAAAACATTTTTAAAAGGCGTGTTTTCTTTTTAATCCGTTAAAATAAGGTTTTGATACACACAGAGACCTGCGCATGCGCAGTGCTCCATGGACGGAAGTAGCCGACTGGCGAAAGTGGACAAAATACTCCTTACAATGGTCAGAGGATGGTGTATTAGCACCTAAAGTAAATCAGGATGGTTATAAAACATTTTAAAAGCGTGTTTTCTTTTTTAATCCGTTAAAATAAGGTTTTGATACACACAGAGACCTGCGCATGCGCAGTGCTCCGGACCGGAAAGTAGCAACGGACTGAGTGGACAAAATACTCCTTACAATGGTCAGAGGATGGCTTATTAGCACCTAAAGTATATCAGGATGGTTATAAACATTTTTAAAAAGCGTGTTTCTTTTTAAATCCATTAAAATAACGTTTTGATACACACAGACCTGCGCATTGCAGTCCACTCAGTCCGGCTCCTACTTCCGGTCATGGAGTTATGCACAGTTCTGTGTTTATCAAAACCGTTATTTTAACGGATTTAGAAAGAAAACACGCCTTTTAAAAATGTTTTATAACCATTTGATTTACTTCACCTGCTAATCGCCCTCCACTGGACCACTGCAAGGAGTATTTTGTCACTTTCAGTCTGGCTCTGACTCTATTGACTTCCAGCCATTGAGCTTGCAGCTAACAGCTGGGAGCCAGTCACTGAACAGAGACACAAAAAGGTATTTTTGAGCTTGTCTTTCACTCAATGATAGGGAAAGGGTCCAAAATAGTCGGAGTGTTCCTTTAAAACTTTGAAATAAATAGGAAAGATTTCTGGCTATAAAATAAATACACGAAAAAGTGAACTGATGCCTGTAAACTTACCAAGAAGAGATTTATTGCTCGTGCATACACTACCCTTCAAAGTCTGTAAGAATAAAATAAAATATCTTGGTGTCTGGGTTACACAAAAGTTTAGAATTTAGAGTGCTGGGATCTGTTAACGCTATCTTTGGCAGGTAAAATTAATACCATCAAGATAAATCTTCTGCCTTAGCTTTTACATATGTTTCAGTACATACTAGTTTTACAGTTGGGCAGCAAATATCAGAATGATGTCCTATTGACTGGAAACCGAGGAAACAGCTGATGCTCCTGATTGGCTAGTTTTAGAGAGAGATTCCTGTAATAACCTCATTATGTGCTTTATTGTGCTCTAGCATTCCTTATTCAGAGCCTTTATCTAATTATACTTCTAACCCAGTCGTTGTTCATTCTTTGAAAATAAGGAACCAATTTAGACAACACTAAGATTTGACAATTCTCACCACTTTCCCCTATTGTGGGAAATCATGCGTTCACACCATCCTTGACAGACTCATTATTTGGTCTCTGGCCCCGACATGGTGTCTGTGCATTTAATGACATGATCATAAATGGATTTTTTGCCTCCTTTGAGCAGATTAGGCAGAAGTTTGGTCTTCCCAGGTCTCACTTCTTCAGATTCTTTGAAATCCGTAGCTTCATATCCTCTAATCTTGCCGGTTTCCCTTTACAGCCCCCAAACACACTTTTAGATTCAATCAATAATCTTAAATCACCCCAAAAGAGAAAGATAGGTGGTATATACTCCCTATTAGCAGAAGAAGGTTTCACAAATGTCAGCTCCCTTAAACGCCAGTGGGAGGGAGATCCTATCGTCAGCCATGATGGAGAGAATATCTATATCTTCAATATATATGAAACACACTGTCATGCAGTTCACAATTTTCTATCGACTGCACTGGACCAAAGCTAAACTGTCCCAGTTTATTTCAAGCATAAACCCCATATGTGACCATTGTAAACAATCCCAAGCCACTCTGTTTCACATGTTTTGGGGATGTCCAAGGATATCTAATTATTGGTTATTAATATTTGAGATGCTATCAAAGATTATAGGCCAAGAATTAGAGCTTTCTGCGTTTCCAGCTTTATTCAGGGTGGTGACGCAAAAACTAGTTATAAGTAATACTCCCAGAATCTCCTGTCCTTCGCCACACTTGTTGCTTGACATCAAATCCTGATTAGCTGTAAAGACTGTAACCCTCCAACGTTCAGACAGTGGATCAGAGACATGCTTCATTTTATTAAACTAGAGAAGATCAGGTACACAGTCAAGGGGTCAGCTGACAAATTTCTCACAATATGGCAGCCTTTTCTAAGTAATGTTGAGACTTTGAGTTCTGATAATTTTGTGGAGGACATAAGATGATGAAGAGATCCTGAAATGTTCCTCCAGTCCATTTATCAATGCTCCTTCCTCTTGTGTATTTAAATGCTGTCTCTGCACTGGAGTGTCAGATGTTCTGCTGTAGACCTCTAAACCCTCATTACAACACATATTTTACTTTATGTCTTTTTGTATTTTTTGATGCATTTACTGCAGATACATTTCTTTGTATCCTTAACACTAAGTTGTTTTCTTTTTTTGTTTTCTGTTGGATGCTATCAGGGTTTTGGGAGGGGGGGTGGGGACTCATACTTTCACTTCATACTATTTTGACACTTGCACTATTGTGAGTTGCTGGAAATGTTAAAAAAATTAAATAAACTTGTTCAAAAAAGAAAAGATAAATAGGGGAGCCCAACAGACGTCAGACTAAGTAGAGGTCAACGAAGAAGAGTGACGAAGAAGAGAGAGCGAAAGAGAGAGAGAGATCTCACGGGAGGAGTGGCTTTAGATGAGTAACAAAGACATTATCGACCTATATTTGGCCAAAATTAAGTTGTATTTTGATTAAACATCCAATATAAGCACTCCCAACTGGGTAGGAAATCTTAAGGTAATCAATTTGATATCAAATGCTATGTATCTACAGAATAAGAAAGAATAAAACAATTTCGATTTTTTCAAAAAGTCAAACAAGCAAAATACATGTGATTAAACTTAGACATATAAGTTTACATCTCTTTAAGATGGTCTGCTACCAAAACTTAAGGTGTAGAAATCATTTTGTAAGCATTCTTCAGTAAAACAGTGTGAAATGAAATAATACAGAGTTCTCCCCACAGTGTTGTTGGATTGTCAGAAGGCTTTCAGCAAACAGTTCAAGTTATTCATAAATTTGGCATTTTTAGAGCTAAAAACACAGTTACATCATCAGAATGTATTTTTCATGACAGGATAAATTATCACATTGTTAGAACAATTCTGTCCTGATCCACAGAGGTCAGATGGAAACATCTGGACTCCCCAGTATCTTCTCCAAACTGCCTGAATCAGAGCTGGACTCCATATTTCTGGTGAGAACATCACACTTAAACAGTGAAGTCCATGATCTACACGTCTGCTGCTCCACCATGATCCAGATGTTAATGTCAGTGTTCTGCTCTGTCACATTGAATCTCCACTGTCTTCTGTTCTCCAGCTGCTGGAGGAGAACATCATCAGCTTTGTGAAGAACAGGCTGAAGAGAATCCGGAGAGCTTTAGGTCCAGATTACCCAGGATGCTCAGAGGCTCAGAGCGAGGATGAGATGGTTGGTGAAGATGAGGAGCAGAGGAGCTTCAGAGAGGCATTTCTGAAGATCACAGTGGGCTTCCTGAGGAGGATGAATCAGGATGAGCTGGCTGACCATCTATGGAACGGTAAGAGCTTTATTCTGAAGGTCAACTATGATGAAGGGGGGGTTATCATCTATGACAGGGGTCTGCAGCCCAGAGCACCAAGGTCTGGTCCATGGGCCTAAACACTGCTGGTTAACAGCAAGTGAGAACTTTTTCAAGGTACAGTCCCTTTAGTGTTAAATTTTGGACTCAAAAGCTGGAGATAGAGAAGACGACAAAGGAAGCAAGGGTTTATCGATTAACACGATCCAAAACAACCATGATTAGTTACAGTCCAGTGCTCATGTGAGAGTTCATGTAAATAAGTTGAGTATATGAAGGTTGTCAGGGTGAGGGCTCCAGGAGACACTGCAAGGAGAGGGAGCAGAAGACAGAGGTAAGTTTCCAAGTGGTGGAGGACAAAAAGTACAATCAAAAAATACTCTTCAATGAAGCAAGCTCCAAAGCAGAGATAAAAAAAGGATTAGAGCCAAGAGGAAGACAGAGTAGAGCAGAAGGTATGACCAACAAACCACTCTAGATGAGTAAATCCACCAGCGAAGAAGAGGTTACGCCAGACAGCCTTTATACAAGTGGTGATTAGTGATCATGTGCAGGTGTGTGGCAACAGCAGCGTGGGGAGAGAGGTAGCCACGTCCACTGCCCGCAGAGGAGCAGAAATGGAGGGGGAGAGAGACTGAGAGGGAGGATGAATCCTCACAATTTAATTTTTTATAAAAAAACCCACCTATTAGGAGCCAGTCACAGTCATCAACTCTTTTTTACCAGCTGCAGTGAACGCATCTCTGAGCCTCACTCTCCACGAGGTCAGCGGCTTCACCACCGCAGCTGGAGTCCTGAAGACCACAGCCCCAAAAGTTCAACACAGTGGTCTTTACTTGTCTTTACTGAGTCAGTGGATCAACATCTCTGTGAGCAGATCCTCTCACACATGAAGAGTGCAGGTCCTCTGAGCTGATCAGAAAAAAAATTGTTAAAAATATAGTATCTGACAATGGTATCCCTGACTGCATTTGCCATCACTCTCTCATTATAAGAGAAAGTTGGAGGCATGTCATGTGCGACATTGACCTCATCATAGAGAAGGACGTTCTGCTTTGTAGAAATATTTTGCTGGACAAAACAAGCAAGAATTATGTTACACACTGCTTGGGGTTCCACTAACAAGTAGGTGAGACATGCAAAAATACGGCTTTGCTTTTTTTACTTTTTGTGGGACAGATATACTCTGGCTGGTCAAAAGATATTGAAAATTAGGTATTTCTACTTTCTGTGCTTTTTTCTTTCTTCAAGTAAAGACACTCTGAGAGACCCCATGCTGCCTAGTCTACCATTTTTACACACCTAGCAGCCTTCAGAGTGATATGCAGTCTTTAGAGCACTCATTATCCAGATTTAGTAATGTTGAAAAGTTTGGATCTGGATCAGACTGATCCAATCCAACTGTGCTTTGAACAACTGGGATAAAATTAAGATGGATGACGCGTTTGTGCATAGTTAAAAAAGGGATTTCAAAATCTGGATAATTCTGATCCAGATTGCACCTTTTGAACAGTTGGCTCCAATCATCCTGCCCCTCCCAACTTTCACTTCATTGACAGTTTTAGTCTGTTCTGGGACTGAGCCTCACTTGTCATGCATGGTTGGATCCATCCCAACAGAATCTACATGCTGCACCTCAGCCAAATAATTTAGCACCACCAAGTCTCCTTCCTCTGCTACGCAGACGACACACAGATATACCTTCCTCAAAGGACTCTGAGTGACATCAGCTGTTGGATGGAAGAAAAACTTCCTTCAGCTCAATAACTCAATGGGTGAATTCTACCCCTGAGCCCTTCCCCTTTGTCTTACTCCTTCCTCTTACACCTTCCCCTTAGGCCTCTGTTTTGAAGGCCAAGGTGAAGAGGTGAAGCTGATAAACGAGATGCCACTTGATTCCCGCCACGTAATCATCCAGAGTCGCTGTGGCTGTGACATAGGCAGATGTGCCAATAGCCGTAGCCACGACTGTCAAAGCTTGTTTGTCATAACCAGAAATTCTACAATGCGACCAACAACTAAAAACATGAATATTTACATGATTAATTAATAATTGCTTAAAGTTAAGCTCTTCCTTTAGTCTCCCTTTCACTCAACATTAAACCCACAGCCAGCCAAGTTTCAGAGTTCTGTTTGATTCTGACCTCACCTTCTCCATCCACATCAACAAAGTCATCCAGTCCTGTTTCTTTCATTTAAGAACGATTTTGAAAATAAAAGAAGTGCTCTCCCCACCAGACCTTGAAAAACTCATCCATACCCTCACCCTATAACTCTTTCCTTCTGCTTTACTTCAAAAATCTTTTTCTCACCTCCAACTGGTTCAGAATACAGCAGCTCAGCTTTTGACAGGTTTAAACAGACAACATCACATCACCCAACTTTAGCTCCTTTCACTGTCTCCCATCAGTATAGAATCCATTTTGAGATTGAACTAATCTCTTTTCATGCTTTCCTGGGCCTCGCTCCTGTCTATATTTCTGAGCGACTTATCTGTTATGATCCAGCTCATAGCCTCAGGTCCTCAGACGGGGGCCTCCTGGTCACTCTGAGGTCGACTCCAAACGAAAGGTGATGGAGTTTTCTCCATCAGTACGCCTCCACTGCCGATGGAACGATCTGCCCGAGGAGATGAGGCCTGCAGAAAGTCTTTTAAGTCACTTTTAAAATCTCATCTTTACAGACTTGCTGTCCTGTGATGTCATCTTTATCTTATTTCTGTATTTCTGTCATTGTAGCCCAGTATTTGATTTTATTGTTCTCGTAATTTAGCTTCCATTACTTGTAGCTTCTTTGTTGTTGACTTTTAATGTTTTCATCTTCTTATCAATGTCATTACTTACTTTAATTAGACATTAAAAAGACTCTAGAAATGCTGCTGCTCTCTTCTCTTTGTTCTTACTGTGTTTGGTTTATTCTGTTATTTTGTGCTTGTGGGGGGGGGGGGGGGGGTATTAAAATTGAGCTTTTTAAACCTTTGTTTTTAATAGTACTTTACAAATTAAGCTATAAGTATGATTTTTAATATCTGCTTCAATATGATACCTAAAGGTTTAAAAAAACACTTATTGGTAAAAATTAAAGATGTCAGCAGCCCCTCTGAGATGTCAGGACTTTGTCCAGGATCCAGACTTTAATGTCATTTGTTTTTCCTTCAGGATCTGATGCCTCTGGGTGCCTAGGAAAACTCAAGTCCAACCTGAAGCAGAAGTTCCAGACCGTGTTTGAGGGGATTGCTAAAGCAGGAACCATGACCCTGCTGAACCAGATCTACACAGAGCTCTACATCACAGAGGGAGAGTCTGGAGGGGTCAATGAGGAGCATGAGGTCCGACAGATCGAGACCACATCAAGGAGACCACACAGACCAGAGAAGACCATCAGAGGAGAAGACATCTTCAAGGAATCAGCTGGAGAAGATGGACCAATCAGAACAGTGATGACGAAGGGCGTGGCTGGTATTGGTAAAACAGTCCTCACTCAGAAGTTCACCCTGGACTGGGCTGAAGGCAAAGCCCACCAGGACATACAGTTCATGTTTCCATTCACCTTCAGAGAGCTGAATCTGCTGAAGGAGCAGAAGTTCAGCTTGGTGGAGCTTGTTCATCACTTCTTCAGAGAAACCAAAGAAGCAGGAATCTGCAGATTTGAGGAGTTCCAGGTCTTGTTCATTTTTGATGGTCTGGATGAGTGTCGACTTCCTCTGGACTTCCACCAAACCAGAATCCTGACTGATGTCACAAAGTCCACCTCGGTGGATGTACTGCTGACCAACCTCATCAGGGGAAACCTGCTCCCATCTGCTCACCTCTGGATCACCACACGCCCTGCAGCAGCCAATCAGATCCCTCCTGGATGTGTTGACATGGTGACAGAGGTCAGAGGGTTTACTGACCAGCAGAAGGAGGAGTACTTCAGGAAACGGTTCAGAGATGAGGAGCAGGCCAACAGAATCATCTCCCACATCAAGAAGTCCAGAAGCCTTCACATCATGTGCCACATCCCGGTCTTCTGCTGGATCACTGCCACAGTCCTGGACCATGTGCAGGAGACCAGAGAGGAAGGAGAGCTGCCCAAGACCCTGACTGAGATGTACATCCACTTCCTGGTGGTTCAGTCCAAAGTGAAGAGCATCAAGTATGATGGAGGAGCAGAGACTGATCCTCACTGGAGTCCAGAGAGCAGGGAGATGATCCAGTCTCTGGGTGAACTGGCTTTTGAGCAGCTGGTGAGAGGAAACCTGATCTTCTATGAACCAGACCTGACAGAGTGTGGCATGGACATCAGAGCAGCCTCAGTGTACTCTGGAGTGTTCACACAGATCTTTAAAGAGGAGAGGGGACTGTACCAGGACAAGGTGTTCTGCTTCATCCATCTGAGCGTTCAGGAGTTCCTGGCTGCTCTTCATGTCCATCTGACCTTCATGTCTGTGGTCAGGCTGATGGCAGAGAAACCTTCAACCTCCAACACATCTACAGTCACACAGCTGTACCAGAAAGCTGTGGACCAGGCCTTACGGAGTCCAAATGGACACCTGGACCTGTTCCTGCGCTTCCTCCTGGGTCTTTCTCTGCAGACAAATAACAACCTTCTGAGAGGTCTGATGACACAAACAGGAAGTATATCACAGACCAATCAGGAAACAGTTGAGTACATTAAGTCAAAGATCAGTGAGGACATGTCTGCAGAGAAGAGCATCAATCTGTTCCACTGTCTGAATGAACTGAATGATCGTTCTCTGGTGGAGGAGATCCAACAGGCCCTGAGATCAGGACGTCTCTCCACAGATAGACTGTCTCCTGCTCAGTGGTCTGCTCTGGTCTTCATCTTACTGTCCTCAGAGAAGGACCTGGATGTGTTTGACCTGAAAAAATACTCTGCTTCAGAGGAGGCTCTTCTGAGGCTGCTGCCAGTGGTCAAAGCCTCCAGCAAAGCTCTGTAGGTGCACCTACCTGCACAGGTTACATCAGATTTCTGTGTTTTTGAAAGAATGATCATTAACTGTTTGCTCTTTATGCTCTTCTGATTCTTTTCTCAGGCTGAGTGGATGTGGACTGTCAGAGAGAAGCTGTGGAGCTCTGTCCTCAGTCCTCAGCTCACAGTCCTCTGGTCTGAGACACCTAGACCTGAGTAACAACGACCTGCAGGATTCAGGAGTGACTCTGCTGTCTGATGGACTGAAGAGTCCACACTGCAGACTGGAGACTCTCAGGTAAACATAAAAATGTTGAAATTCAAATCAAAGCTGTGACCACCATCTGAGCTCCTGAACACCTTCAACATGAAGGAGCTCCAAATGTTCTCTAAACAGACTGAGGGCCTTAGTCATGAAACAGAAGACATTCAGGAAGGAGACTCTCATGATCCTCACAGTCTCCCTGAAGGTCAAAGGTCAGGAGAGAGGTGGCTGACCTCAGTGTGGATCAGGTTCCTCTAAAAACTCTGCAGGGAAAGATCAACAGCTCTGAGGCCTTCCAAGAGGGTCAGAGCTGTTCAAACAGAACATATCTGAGTCATTGAAATGATGGACCCATCAATCAGCAGCACATCCAAACCATTCATCATTTTATAGAAACCAAACTAGGACAGAGTCTTTCAATCTGTGGTCTTCAGCCCAGTCTCTTAGGAGAGACTCGTTCTAAGCTTTATCAGTAAAAGAGGAGCTTTTCAGCCTGCTCTTAGAGAGGGGGTCTCCCTCCTGGACCTGGACTATGGAGGACTTAAAAGTCCTGATGGTTAAAGGCTCTTCCTCCCAGACTACTTTAGAGACTGAAGGTACCACAGACAGGCCTTCATTCTGGACCTGATCCTGTGATGTCAAACTGTGGATTCACCTGTCTGTCTGTCTGTCTGTCTGTCTGCAGACTGTCCGGCTGTCTGGTCTCAGAGGAGGGCTGTGCGTCTCTGGACTCTGCTCTAAGCTCGTCCTCTCTGACAGAGCTGGACCTGAGCTACAATCATCCAGGAGAACGAGGAGAGAAGCTGCTGTCTGCTCGACGGGAGGATCCACGCTGCAGCCTGAACATCCTGAGGTACACTGACACCATAGAAGAAGAAAGAATCACATGTTGATGTTCAGCAGCCTGAAAAGTGAGATGACTGAGAGTCAGAGACGTCAGGGCTGCAGAGAGAGACTGGAGACTGGTTTGAGTTTGGACAGGAAGTCAGACTGTGGCTGCAAACTGTGATTTATGACCTCCACCAAGGATTTAATGTTTTCGGGAGAGTTTGTTAGTCTGTTTGTCCGTTTGTGAACAAAATAACTCAAAAAAATAATAGATGAATTTTGATGAAATTTTCAGGAAATGTTCAGCATGGGAAAAGGAAGAACTGACTTGATTTTGGTGTTGATCCGGGTCAGCGTCTGGCCGCCATGGTGAAAAATGTGATTTTTGTGAATAACCACTGAACTAAAATAGATATCATTATGAATCCAGTTGCCAATGGTATGTTTTCATGGTCAAGGAATCTAAATATTTCGATGAAATAAAGGCAGGAGTAATATTTATGGTCAAAATGACAATATGGCTGAGGACTGTGCCGCTGGCGGAGGTCTGTGCTCTCAATGTGCTTTTCTAGTTCTTTTAGTTTTCATTGATGTTAAAGTTTAACAAAGGCACATTTATGATTTAACGGACAGGAAGCTGAGAGAAGGTTTCCGGGGGTCAAAGGTTAAAGGTGCTATGAGGAGAATTTATCGCCGGCGTAATGCTGCTTTCCTGTAACCTCGGAAATGGGAGTGACATCACCTCCCACTTATCGGCGTTCCAGTTGAGGTCAGAAAAAAACATGCCTAACTACCAGGCTATTGTTAGCTGTTGTTAGCACGCCCTGTGTTGTTGTATGAAGAATGTGATTATCACAATGGCAGCATTTTTGAAAATATAAGTCTAACAATACTATGTATACAGCTGATCTAGAGCGACACAAATGGATTATTACAGGAGCTAAATAACTGTTCACACTGGGGGCATCCATCTTCCATTGTCAACTTGGGGTGGTGAGGTTTCACCGAGTTCTCAGTAGGAAATTCCGACTTTGGGGGACGTTCCAGTTTTAGTTTCCCACTCGGTGCTCAAAATTCCTACTTCTGACTACAACTTGAACGCACCGGAGACTTGAAGCCAAATGTGTTTGTTTGTTGTGGTGAATGCAGCATGGATCTTTGTCGGAACTCTGCATTGCTTTACAACTTCTTCTTTTTCAACAACTTACAGGATACAAAGCCACGAGGTAATGTATCTCTTTCTAGTTACACGACAAGCAATGCGGGGAAAAGTTATCGTAGTTGTAGCCGGCTATATATCGCTACTTACAGCCCGGCGCTCTCAGACGTGTAATATAAAATATAAAAAAATATAAATTTGCTCTAGTTTTAATTGTCTTGTTCCTGAAGTTGAGTATCCAGGCCAGTCCAGCCCTGTATGACCAGACCAGGAGGCTAAAGAATAGCATTTATAGATAACCTATTTAAATGCTATAAAACTCATCGATAAGTGCGTATTTCGATCAGGCATATATCTAAAAGTGAGACTTTTTTGTAATTACTTAAAAACTCCTCACAGTCTCTTTAAACATCAGAGTTGGGGGTGTGTAATAGAGATTGATTATTGATTTGATCTCTGAATCCAGCCTTATGTTTGACCTGGAGTTCCCTTTTCCGAGGCTGATTTGTTTGTTTTGATTTCCTGCTTTTTTTTCAGAAGATATTTTCATCCTATAATTGTGAAAATAGTTCTAAAAACCTGTTGTCCGCTCTGTTGATGCTTCTGTCTTTGTTTATCATGTCCCAGTTTTGTCCATGAAGTCCTTCTTCAGAGCATGTATTGATTGGTCAGTGTGTTGTCTCCTGTGCTCTGTTTGTGTCTGGTAGATCAGCCTTGTAGTTGTTGTCATATTTGGTAAAGACAGTAAATGATCCCTGATGTCACTCAGTAAAAGTCCACTGACTGTTTAGTTTTTAATGTCAGGTTCCTGTCCAGTGTTGGGAAAATTACTTAAATTAGTTATAGTTACAAGTTACTCTCCCAAAAAAGTAACTGAATTACTAACAGAATTAATCCTTCGTAAATGTAATTAGTTACCAGGTAAAGTAACTGATGTGTTACTGTTCTGAAAACTCTTTTCCTCTTGAACTGTGTGTCTCCGTCTCTGTGTCCTTCCTTGTTGTTACCTGCTGCAGCAGCTCTGACATCATCAGCAGAGTTCTCTCTGTTTTTGGTCTCTAGATTTTAGATTTACTAACAACAGACAAACACTTTGCTTTAGGACATAATGGACACTTCACATGTGTGTTCTTGACTTTTACTTCTTTTACTTCCATCCTGAAAACTCCAGTTTGAACTCCACAGACGCTCCAGACTCACCACTGCTGCACCTTACCATGTTGCAAGATTTTGTGATTGAAATCAGCATTCTTAAAGAGAAAAACCTACATGAAGCGTGTTTTCATTCTTATCCACGTTACTTTTCCAACTTCATAGTCATATTTCTTATTTTTTTCTATTAATTTATTTTATTCAACAGGTTCAACATCCTTTTCTTTAATCCAATGTGAAGGGAGGAGCTGCTGTTATTTATAACTCAGTTATTGCTGAGCAGTCTGTCTAACCTTGGTTTTGTAACCAAAAAGATATGTCAGGGGGTTAGGGTTATCTGTTGTATCTTAATCCTCTACAACTTTATCATAGTGAAAACAGTCCTAGCTACTAATAAATTATTAAATTTAATTCTGGCTTTAAAGAATTAAAATAAATAGAAGGATCTATTTTAGATGGAAACATCTTTAAAGTAAAATTTTGATTTGTTTTAGTGTGGGTCAAAACAATTTTAATATCTTCAGAAATGGGTTTATATTGATAGTTTGAGGGCACAACAAGTCCAGATGAGAAACTGCATCATTGGAACAAGCCCAAAAAACTGCAACCCACAAATCCCAATATGCCCATGCAAGTTAGAAGAGAAGAAGCCGAATGTCGCTTATAATAAGCAAACCTGGCAACTCAGGCATAGAGTACTCTCTGTGTCTGGCTGAGCGAGGCAGGTTGGATAACAGCTGTTTGACATCGGCGCAAAGTAACAAGCCACATTCCGCCATTGATAACGACATTAGAGCATTTGGAATAGTAATTACTTAGATTACTCGTGACTGGGAAAAAGTAGTGGCGTCAGTAACGCTGTTATTTGTAATGCTGTTAGTCCCAGCACTGTTCCTGTCAGACTTGATCAGTTTGTAGTTTCTCTGCTCAGATCTCCACAGTCCTGCACAGACTGAAGTGTTTTATAAAGTTGATGATGACTGAAAGAAGCCTCTCTGATGGTTCAAATAAAGAGCTGAAGAAAACTCTCCTTTATTAAATCTGAATGAACAGATCAGCTGACAGCTCTTCAGCCTTATTTCAACAGCTCATTAGTCCACAGGGATGTCAGAGGTGTTTATTAAATCCATTTAGACATCATATTTAATGTGAGTGTTGAGCTGTGAAGTCTACAGAGACACAGTCAGGATGATGTGATGGTCCTCCTTCACAGATCTGGGCTGCAGTGAGAGTCCACACTGACTGAGTCTAACCAGCTCAGACCCTGACGTGGGACACCAGCGTCTCCCCCCGCCCACGCTCACACTGATAAACACAGGTCTGTGCGTGGAAATGAGCGCACACTCATGTACTAAGAGGAGAAGTAAACACATAGATCCTGTTTGTGATGCAGAAGTGTGAAAATAAAGAGCCATCCACGGGCCTGTCCCACTGAAACCACGGTGTGACCTGGTTAAGAGGATCCACTCAGAGCTCTGAGCCCAGACAGACCCTGGATGGAGACAGAGGGGAAGGTTTTCTGTAGAAAGCTCCTGATTGGTGTGGGCTGGAGAGGGAGGCTATCTCAGGACCCTGATGAATGAAGAACTGATCCCAGCTTTGGTTTCTGTCTCCAGGTTGGACCATGGTGGAGCGCACAGACTGAGACCTGGTGTGAAGAAGTGTGAGTGTTTTTAATCTTTGATTTAATGATGATTCTTCAACTTTTTACTCTCATCAACTTTTCATCTGAAGGATTGTGTCAGAGCTCCAGAGATAAAACAGCATGAGGAGGATAAAGCATGGAGACATGAAGGTCAGAGGTCATTAGTCTGAGGAACAGGTCACATGATCAAAGTGAAGATGAGGAACAAAAATCAGCAGAGATGGTGTGTTGGTGTGATCAGAGAAATGCTCCATCACACCATGAGCTGAACGTGAGCTGTACGTGAGAGCCTCAGGCCAACCCAGGGGATTATGGGTAATATCTATGTGTCCCTTTGGCTCCAGGATTTTCACATTGAGAGGAGCTCAAAGGGTTCAGTGTGTGATCATTGATTTGAACATGGAGAATAATCAGCAGGACAGAAGTCACTGACAGACTGAAGTCATTTGGATGAAAACTGCTCTCTACTGTGTCAGACTTTTTGGCCTGTTATTCTGGCAGCTCCACTTTTTGGGCTCTGGCTCCATGTTTGACATTTGAGTTCAAATCAGAGCCTGTGCACACAAAAAGCTTCAAATCAATAAAGTAGTGAATCAATGACATGTCCCAGACGCTGACAGACAGACAGAGAACATTACCCACGGGCTCTTTGTTGATGAAATGATTCCTGTTTTTCTATTTTCTGTCAAATTTAGTGAGCGTTGTGTGCTGAGTGTGAGTGGGACTGAAAGGGTTCAAAACAGAATCACTGATCAGGATTTTCTATTTGGTGCTCCACTGGTCTATTCAGAGATTCAAACAGGTCCTCTGGATTGCATGTTGTTAATAAGTGAGGGTGGTTCACTGGTCAATAGACCAGACCCTTTGTGTCCTCACATTTGACCAGACTGAGTGGTTCACTGGTCCATAACTAGACCAGAGTCCTCTTCCCTGGTCCAGACTGAAGACCGTGGTGGTTCACTGGTCCAATGATCCTAGACCGGTCCTCTTTTCTTTGGTCCAGTGTGACTGAGAGACCGTGGGTGCTGTGTCAGTGGTCCATAACTAGACCAGGTCCTCTTCTGTGGTTCAGACTGAAGACCGTGATGTTTCTCTGGTCCATTACTAGACCAGGTCATCTTCTCTGGTCCAGACTGAAGACTATGGTTCACTGGTCCATAACTAGACCAGGTCCTCTTCTCTGGTTCAGACTGAAGACCCTGGTGTTTAAGTGGTCCATTACTAGACCAGGTCCTCTTCTCTGGTCCAGACTGAAGACCGTGATGGTTCACTGGTCCATAACTAGACCAGGTCCTCTTCTGTGGTCCAGACTGAAGACTGTGGTGGTTCACTGATCCATAACTAGACCAGGTCCAGGAAAACTGAAAGGTGGACCACTGGTCCATAACTAGACCAGGTCCAGGAAAACTGATAGAAAGATGGAGCAACCACAACAAGTCAAATCAACTGGTTCAGATAGATAAGATGGAGCAGAGGTCAGACCATCAGAGCTGACTCTGAACCCTCAGCTCAGATGATTGTAGATGATCAGATGATGACCTGCTGCTCTGATGTTTCTCCTTCTCTCCATCAGACGCCTGTGAGCTGGAGGTGGACACAAACATAGTGGGCAGAAAACTCAGACTGTCTGAAGACAACAGGATGGTGACATATGTGGGAGAGCTTCACTCATATCCTGATCATCCAGACAGGTTTGATGATCCTCAGCTGCTGTGCAGGTCTGCTCTGAGCGGTCGCTGTTACTGGGAGGTCCAGTGGAGCGGAGCTGTTTCTGTATCAGTGAGTTACAGAAGAATCAGGAGGAAAGGACTTAGAAATGAATGTGTGTTTGGATTTAATGATCATTCCTGGAGTCTGATCTGCTCTGGTGATGGTTACTCTGTCCGTCACAATAACAGAGTAACATTCATCTCCTCCTCCTCCTCCTCCTCCTCCTCCTCCTCCTCCTCCTCCTCCTCCTCCTCCTCCTCCTCTTCATCCTCTGGTAGAGTAGGGGTGTATGTGGACTGTCCTGCTGGATCTCTGTCCTTCTATGAAGTCTCCTCTGATGGACTGATCCACCTCCACACCACAGAGACCACATTCACTGAGCCCCTCTATGCTGGGTTTGGGGTTGGGCTTGTTTCCTCGTTGTCTCTGTGTGGTCTGTAGTCCAAACCTGCAGGTGATTCAAAGACCTGAGACGTCTTGTCCTCTGCAGCGTCCCCTGAAGAGACGTCTGTTTGTGCTGACAGGAAACAGCTGATCATCAGTCAGCTGATGTCACCTATGAACAGCTGATTGTTCTGAACAAAAACAGGCTGAAAGAATTCAAATCAGATCAAGAAAATAAATGTTTCATGTCTTTATTTACCTGATGATGAACATCTGAGCACCAACAAACAGCTGAAGACTGAGCTATATATTTATTATTTATTATATAAATATATTTATGACACTGATAATTATGTTTTAGTGATTATTGTATTTTTACACATACATATACTAATTTATGTACAGTTGAAGTATCTCTAATATATAATATCAATAGGAAGACAACAACAATAGAATATACAACTCCTCCTCTTCTATTGTTGTTGTCTTCGTTCTCTACCAAGATAAATATCTGCTGCCTTGTCCAGCTCTTTGAACTGAAGAAGCTTCTTGGATGAGAAGAGAAACGTCTTCCCAAAACTGAACACAGTCCAGTTGCCTCGATTTAGAATCTTCAAGAAAACTAGAAGAGCTGTCTTTACTGTTAAATAAGTGTTTCAGTTAAGATCTCAAACTTCTTTCATCCCCTTTAAGGAGTAGAAACATTTTATTGGGCATATTTGATTTTTTTATACCTGATTTGCAGAAATTTCTTTAGTAATTATCTCTGATACTCCCAGTTATATTTTTGACAGGAGAGCACAAAGTCTTTACTGCACAAAAACTGACTTGTTGCTTCAATGTGACAATTTTATGTATGAAGTGTATGAACGATTATTTTGTACCCCTGTGCAGCACTTTGGTCAACTGAGGTTGTTTTTAAACGTGCTCTACAAATAAACTTTGACTTGACTTTTTATTTGTTCAAGAAGCTGAAATGACAAGAAAACCAACATTTAACTCTTGGAAAATGAAACTCTTGATGCTAAATGTACCATTGAAGTGATGGTATAGCAATGTGGGACATATTTTGGCCCACATATGACAATGTTGATTGTAAATATCTGCAAATATTTTAAAATTGGTTGATACTAATATTGGAATGGACTAAAAAATGAAATAAAGATGTGTAATTCTATGTTAGTTTTTGAGAAGACTTTAAAACCTATAATGAACAAATTTAATTTAATTGTATTTTTCAGTTTAAGCTCTCACGTGTTTTGGAATAATGTACTCGTACTGATGTTTTATTGAGAATTATTCAGTTAATCCTATGATGGTACAGGAGAGGCAAAAATAAGCCTTGGGGCTTCAGCCTGTTCCTTTTTTTGTTGCTGTCTGTTTTCTTTTCTTTTGTAAAAACATGGTTTTATTTTTGTTTTTAAACTGAAATAAATCATTCATTCATTCATTCCAATATCATCTCAGTACTGTGGTTTATCCCTAATTTTAACATCACTTAAATTTTAGAAGTCATAAAAACTATATATCAACAGTAAACAGTAGAACAAAATTACATTTCATCAAGCTCAAGACTCTTAGAAAGAATAAATAATATTTCCATCATGTTTTTTTAAGTACAGTGAGGTAGTTTAGATGTTCCAGTCGTAGGATGAGCTTTAGTGCAGTGTAGCAGTGCATCATTTAAAGTACAGTGTAAATTACATTGTAGTGCAAAAAGAGAACAGAAATGAAGCCCACAGGTTGTAAAGCCTCTCACAGCCTTAAGGAACAGTTAAAACAGACCAAGATCACATTAAAAATTGACAAATACATTTAAAAAAGTCCCATGGGGCAGTCTTTAGTGAACTGAAATGGTCCCTGTCCCAGGATTGAGTTCAAGACACACCATGTCACACTGACGGGTCAAAAAAGACTTTTTTTTTTCTGGTTGTTAAATGCTTTCTCTTCTCTGCTTTGTCCTCTCTGCTCTCCCTGTCATGGCTGTGTTCACATTTTTAGTGTAAATATTGTTCATTGTTAATACTGTGTATTCCTCCACCTCATTCAGAGTCTTATTTCCACCACATTTTTATTGATGTTTTCTTTAGAAGGAAGTTGATATTGCTTCAAGGCTCTGCATGTTGCAACCTGCTCACTTCATTTTCATGCTCTTTTCATTTGTTTTCATTTTAGTTGTATTGATTTTATTTTTATTTTGACTTCATATTAGTTAAATCAGTGCTACTCCTATCTATTCTAATGTCTTCATCTGATATTTCTGACTGCTATACTGTGTAGAAGAGAAACTGAAACAACCAAATTTCCCCTTGGGAGTTAATAAAGTATTTCTGATTCTTCTTCTGATTCTTTGGACGACTCAGAGGGCTTTTACGCCACCACAGGTCACATGGACTCCTCCTCTGATTGGCTCACTGATCAGGCTGTGTCATTTTAACCCTTTAACTACCAGCTCAACTGTTTGGCACAGCTCAAAATAAACTCAGGGATATTTACTGCTTTATAAAACACAACAAATCAAATCATTGTTTGATTCCCTTAACATTTCAGGGAGCAGAGAAAACTACAAACAGACCAAAAAACACATATTTTCACTGTGTGGGACTCAAAGGTTTGAAAAGGTCAAAGTTGATTACCTGATGACTTCAAATGCACAAATATTTGGGACAAAATCAATTAGAAAAGGCAGAAATGTTTGCAAATAAAAGAGCAATAAAATCACTTCAAATAGATGATACTGAGTTTGACAAACACACCAACAATGTTTTTAAGAATAACTCTATTATCTCATTAAAGTGAAGTATTTGTAATAATAATGAGGGTGATAATAATAAAAGCTTTTCACTTTTTAAACCTTTAAATCCCACATAAAGGAAATATCAGTTCTTTTGTTTGCAGTTTCTTCTGTATCCTAAAACACTGACAAAAACAAACAATGATGTGTTCTTTTTTGACACATGAAATATTTGTGAATTTCTTGACCTCTGCCAAACAGCTGAGCTGGAAGTTAAAGGGTTGAGAACAAGGAGCTTGAAAAGGTTGAACAGGATAAAGTGGAGATAAAGGTGAAGAAAGAGAAATGTGAAGGAGCAGTCCAGTTTCTCTCCAGTTTCCAGCCTCCTGCTGTTTTCCTCCCAACAACGGAGCAGATAAATCAGGAGAAGATTGAGGATTATTAACACTCTGATAAGACTGAAGCTCTGAATCAGGACAATCACTCTGACCTTCAGGGGATCAGCAGCTCACTGAGCTCTTAAATAACAGAGCAGGGCAGTGATGAGGCCTTCAAACAAAGAAGCACTTCCTCCTCCATGGCATCACGGCCTGAAAACAGAAGCCTCACAAACGGGAGATACCAACACAAAAGAGGAGCACAAGCATCACAGTGCAAGTCCCAACTCATCTGGAGCTCTGTTGGTTTGTTGACTCATTATTTTCATCAGAGTTTCATCAACAACCTTTTTTCCCTGATGAAAACTAGACAGTAACTAATAAAAACAAGAGCACATGGACAAAAACTCAAACTAAACTAACTGACATTTTCATCAACTAATAAAAACTCGACTAAAATGTCTGACAGACTTAATCCAATCAGACCTAATATGGTCATGTAGGAAGTAGAGACAAGTGATGAATCTATCCAATCACAGCTACTTTGGTTGTGTTAAAGGTTGGATGAGTTCAGAGGGACATCCAATCACAGCTGCCTTAGCTTGGTGGTGGTGGGATAAGTTGTGGAGCCATCCAATCAGAGCTGCTCTCTTTATGAATTGATATATTCATGTAGAGCAGGTTCACTGTTTGTTGTCAGTTCCGGTATTGTAACTGAGATGCTCTGCCAGGTAGCCTAAATAAAGGTGACTGCATTTCACACAAAGGAACATTTGTTTCTGTTCATTTAGACATTCAGACTTTACTAACATTCAATAAAGGCTTAGTAGATGTTTGATTTTATCACAGAGGAAAACAGGACATCAAAAATGTCTTATCCTTTACACTTCAGATTTTAGTCCACTAAATTTACAGCAGATTTCATCGACTAAACTAGACTAAAATTAAAACTATTTAGAGACTAAATTATGACTAAAACTAAAATGTATTAACTTGCACTTTTCTTATTTATACTCAGTTAAAATGATAAAGGACATAAGAACATCTCACATCAGAATAAAACAATCTAAACAAATGTAGATTAAAAATATCTGACAAACAAAATGAAAATGAGATCAGAGCACAGGATGATCTCATGTGTAGCCCACTAAACTGGAAACACAATGTTTTTAATCTTATGGGAGATGGAATCAAACATTTGGAACAGAAAAACAGAAGAATTGTTCTGGAAAAATCAAGAAAGGAAATTTGACAGAACTTGTCAACCTTTCATTGACCATTTCAGTTAGATTGTAAAGTAGAAAACAATCTTTCAATAAAAGGTTTCATTTTATCCAAGTAGATTTCATCCACTAAAATGTTGTGAAATGTCATCAACTAAAACTAGACTAAAATTAAAACAGTTTAGATGACTACATTATGAGTCAAACTGAAATATTTTGATGCCAAAGACTATACCTAAAGCTGAATTCAGAAGTGCTGTCAGAGTAACACAGGTGTGGAGTTTTTAAAAAGTGAAGAAGAGCTTTCCCAAACACACATCCCTGCACAAACCCTCCAACACTCGACTTTACCAAAGAATGAAGGACTGGATTTGACTGTTTCCTTGTAAAGCAGGGATATTATTGAAATACTGAGATCATATTTACAGACTGGAGTGTACTTTTGAATCTCTATAAACCAGTTTGATGACATTTGATCTCTGATTTGATCTGATTCTTACATTTCTATGAATGGATTTGAGCTTTAAACTTAATGTTCCTCCATTGAACTAAACAGCACCATCTCCTGGAGCTTCTGTAGGTCATCACTCTCTGCAGGCCGAGTCCAAACTTTAAGTCCAGGTTCATTTAGATGCGTGTAGAACAGGATCAGCATTTACTGAAGAGTCTAAAACTGACAGTGTTGTGAATTTTGAGCTGCATATTTAATTTTAGACGAGCTGAAGTGATATCCAAGCAGAGGAGGGGGTGGTGCACAGGTGCTGCAGGGCATTGTGGGATTTGTAGTTTAATCTGTAAGATTGTAAATTCACAGAGAACCATTAATGTTGTGTTTCAGTTGATGTTGAACCTAGATTCTTCAAGTTGTAAATTAGATACATCACAGGGGACGCCCCAGTTTGTAGGAATTTCCTACCCAGACATCTTCAGGTACCCAAACTTTACCAGCTTGTAACTGCAACGGGTTTAAAGCAGATGTTAGAGCCTCTGAAGCTTTGTTTCCTACTTTTTTTAATATAACAAGTTACCAAAATGTCTGAGTTGTGCTGTGTTTGTGTAAATGATTATGTCTACAGACTAAATGATTTCATAGCAGTTGGTCTGCTCCAAAAAAATCCAGCTGTCATTAGTTTGTTGTCACTCTTAAAAGTGTGTTGTCATCAGAATATCAACAGAACACCACCAGCCATCTGTAACCAAAAAATAATAATTCAGTGACAGAGTTCTGTTAAAAATATGGATAAATATCATTTAATAGACAGATGGATTGCAGTTTAAAGTTTGTTATTCTCAGCACTTTCTTTATTTGCTGTTAATGCGTCTCATTCTGTGTATTTTTATAATTCCTGTATGTAAAGTCAAAAATGTCCAAAGACTGTTGCAGAGAAATGTGAAGCTGAAAATGTGATTGGCGTATTGGAGCAGTTCCATGTTTGTCCAGCAGGGTGCGCAGATGATCCAGAGAGCTGTGGCGGCGCGTGCGCAGGAGAGACCGAGAGAGGAAGAGAGACACGAACGGAGAAGAAGCGGGAAAATAAGCAGAGACAACAGAGTTTGATTGTTGGCTGTTTTTGGTCTGTCTAAATGTGTCAGCAAGATAACAAGGAGGAGACTGTGAGCCGCACCCACGGGGAAGACCTGAGACCGTCTACCGGATGTTGTTTACCGAGTAAACCTCCGTGACGTGAGTTCAGAGCCGTTAGCTTAAATGAGCGGGCTTTAGCCTTTAGCATTAGCCTGGCTAGTTGAGTAAGACTGGTGTGTGTGCAGGTTTAAGCTGCTGTTGATGCTGCTGCCTGGACCACAGGAGGAGAGACGATACCGGTGCTGATGTGAAGCCCAGCAGAGTTTACCGGAGGAGAGGAGAGGCCGCTCCGTCCGTCATTGCCTTACCTGCCTGGACATGGTGCCCCACAGCTGGAGCTCAGAAGGACCGTGAACGCCACACCGTGAGTCAGGTGAGCAGGGTTGCCAGATTTTTGACTGAAATAAGCAGCCAGGTGGATAAAAACAAGACCAAAACAAGCAACAACCAGCTATTTTTATTCTAAGGTGATATTTATATTTAAGAGAAACCTACATAAAGTGTGTTTTGATTTTTATCTATATTACATTTCAATTTCACAGTGACTTTTTTCTCATTTTGCTCAGTATTTACTTATTTAACATCCTTTTGTTTGAAGTAAACAACCTTTTCTTTATACAGAAGTGAAGGGAGGGTCTATTGTTATTTATAACTCTATTATAAATAAACAGTCTGTCTAACCTTGGTTTTTATAACCAAACAGACATAGTCAGGCTTTTATCTAAGTTTATGTTGATCCTCTACAGCTTTATTATGGTGAAAACAGTAATAGCTACTAGGGCTGAACAATTAATTGTAAATTAGATTAAATCACAATATGGCTTGTTGCAGTTTTCAAATCGCAGACAGTACAATATTTTTTAACCCAAAATGTGTTGGACATTTTGACATTGTGATGTAGTTTCTTGCAATTTCAAGCCTATTTGAACCTTTTTTTAACCCAGTTTTTACAACTTTATGCCTATCTTACTCCCATTCATTTTTTCCTTTGGCCACTGTCAGACCATGTGTGGAATTTTTACATGGTTTTTATAATGTAATCCCAATTTTGCTGCTAAAATCAATTTTCCTTAGTCACTTCTGAACTTTGTTGGCTTTTTTTGTGCAATTTCATACCTATTTTTTGCACCTATTGACTTTTTACTGCTTTCGTACCATCTTTTTACCCAGTTTTTACAATTTCATACCTATATTGCTTCTGTTGTTCACTTCTCCACTTTTTCTCAAATGTTTAATCCTTATATTAATTTAATGTCACATTGGTTTTACAATAAAACGATCTACTGCTTATGTTTGTTTAAGAATACATACGATGAGGAAAACAATCGCAGAGTAAATCGCAATATTGGGGAAAAATATCGCAATTAGATTATTTTCTCAAATTGTTCAGCCCTAATAGCTACACCAGAAATTTACTTAATTCTGACAATAAGTATTTCATTTTGGTGGAAACATCATTTTTGCCTCTTTTTTACTGTAAAATTTACATTTGTGTTTGTGTTGGCCAAAATAGTTTGTGTAACTTCTGAATTGAGTTTATATTGGTAGTAGAGTGAGCATCAGATCCCTCCTGGGTTTGAGGGGACAACAAGACCAAATGAGCAACTTCACTGTTGGTACAAGCTCTAAAATAAACAACCTGCAACTGGCAATATTTACAAGCAACTTTTCAAAAAGAGAAGCCCAAAGTCAGTTGTAATAACCAGACATGAGAACTCGGCTGTGGAGGTGTTTCCTTTTGTTGTGGATCAGGCCTGCAACTAGTTTATTTGTTTTTATAACACTGGTAATGATATTATTTCTTCTTTTGTACAGAATGTTACAGTGTGGGTCCACAATTTTTCTCATGTCATGTCAGGAGTCAGTTGTCACTACATTTTTTTTTCTTTAAAAATAAATTATATCATAAATCGATGGTCTGCACATGATGTCAGGATCAGGAGCACAGACTGACAACATGAATTAGAGGGGAAGCAGTCAAACACTTTAATTAAATGGAGAAGTTTGACATGTTTTGTCAATATTATTTGATAATGTTCACCAGTTAAGATCCTCAGCTGATGTTATTCAAACATTTGCAGTCATAATATCAGGTTCATAGTGAAGACAAGGCTGTGATGTAACAGCAACTGGTATACTGTTAATTCACAAGATGGATGAAGACTGCAGTGTGAGTATTCAGTGCTATCTCCCAGGTAACCTCCTGATTACAACATACTTAATTTGGTGTCATGTTTAATGTGATGTGACTGTATTTATTCAGCTGAAAAAGTAGAGAATTTTTAAAATTAATGAAGTAAAAAGTACAATCTTCATCTTTAAATGTTGCCAAATAAAATGTTCTCCCAACAATAATACTCAAAGTACAGACATTTAAACTGTACATATGTGCAGGACTTAAGTTAGTTTATTTGTTATATTGTTTAATTGTTGTCATCATTTTGAACTTTTTCATGAAATTGTGTTTCAACTTTATTGTCGACATTTCAACTTTGATCTCGTCAGTTCATCTTTAGTCTCTAAATGTCGACTTTATTCTCCTCATTTTGACTTTAATCTCGACCTGCCCAAAATGATTTTTTCCATCTAAAATGGTCCTCATACTCCTCTGTACTCTCTGACTTTAAGGAAGAGTGTGCATGTTTTTGTCCAGTCAGTGTTGCTCTAGAGAACCTGAACAAAATGAAAACAGCGGGCTGTTCAGAGGTCGTTGTCCAGGCCTCCTCCTCTCCTCACCTTCCAGCAGAACATGGACATGAAGATGAAAAGAAACATGGACATGACTGCACACAGGATGATGTTCTTCCAGAAGCATGTCCTACAGCGAGGTAAGTTTGCTGAGCACATACTGATAAATATGTTGACTGGTGCGTCATATCTCATCATGTTTCTGTCAAAAGTTGACCTTGATGTCACGAGTGGTTCTTGTGTTCTTTATTGAGCTTTTCTACTCGACTGAACAGCTAGTTAGCCAACACTTCCAGAAAAATATACATCTGATGGTGCTGAGCGATAGAACAGTGACAAAACTTAAATCTTAACCATAATCTGCCCGGATTAACAGACGCTGAGCTATAGAGGCCGAGAGGCAGACAAGCTAAATATCAGCTAATAATGCTGCTGTCTGTGTTTTTGTTTTCATGGTGAAGAGGCTGCGTCGACTTATCTCAGTGATTTTTGTGTAGAGTTACATTTATTTATCTGCTGAGTCAGCAAAACCACACCTACTCTCTTGTTGGCTTGTTTTTGCTAAAGTCAGCTGCTAAAGTAAAAAATGAAATCATGTCTGAAGTTTATGATGGTGTAAAGTCAGTGTGACAAAACAGACTTCAAACTGAATTCAATCAGCTGATCTATTCACCCTTTTTCTATTCACTACAGGATTTCAGAGCAATTAACTGAGGAGTAACTGAGGAGGAGACCCTCAGTATAGACGGGTAACTGAGGAGGAGACCCTCAGTATAGACAGGTAACTGAGGAGGAGACCCTCAGTATAGACGGGTAACTGAGGAGGAGACCCTCAGTATAGACAGGTAACTGAGGAGGAGACCCTCAGTATAGACAGGTAACTGAGGAGGAGACCCTCAGTATAGACAGGTAACTGAGGAGGAGACCCTCAGTATAGACAGGTAACTGAGGAGGAGACCCTCAGTATAGACAGGTGACTGAGGAGGAGACCCTCAGTATAGACAGGTAACTGAGGAGGAGACCCTCTGTATCTTGTTCTTGGGTAGAAGTACTTATATGTTGAGTATTTTAATGTTAAGTTTTGTTGAATTAAAAACTCATACATGTAGCAGGTAGGGGTGTCCTGATACAACTTTTTCACATCTGATATGATCCTGATATTGAAGCTTTGACCAATGGGTTCAATAAATTTAACCATAAACATTAGAATAAAGTACAATTTAATAAAATAAGTGAAAAATGAATTTGAAGATTGTAAAAAAGTAACCTCCGTAAATCCTTTAAAGCAAAAACATGTATTTTTAAGTTACAAAAAACAGTGTTTAATTAAAACATAGGCATATTCTACAACTGAAGTAAACCAATAGAAAATAAATTAGTGCTTATTTTGGAGAGTTTAGATGCAGGTTGATATAATCTGATATTTGTTTTTTTTTTTTGCTTTTTTTTTTTTTGCTGATTTTGGACCGATATCTGATATTAATATCAGATTGGGACACCCCTTGTAGTGGGTTCACCAGACCCACCAACACTGCTTGAGAAACAAAAATAAAATGACCACACAAAGGTGAAACAGATTCTTGTACTGGTACGGGTATAAAATGATTACCAATTTTTATAAAAACAAATAAACTAGTTGCAGGCCTGATCCACAACAAAAGGAAACACCTCCACAGCCGAGTTCTCATGTCTGGTTATTACAACTGACTTTGGGCTTCTCTTTTAGAAAAGTTGTTTTTAAATATTGCCAGTTACAGGTTGTTTATTTTAGAGCTTGTACCAACAGTGAAGTTGCTCATTTGGTCTTGTTGTGCCCCCAAACCCAGGAGGGATCTGATGCTCACTCTACTACCAATATAAACTCAATTCAGAAGCTACACAAACCATTTTGGCCAACACAAACACAAATATGTATTTTAATGTAAAAAAAAGAGGCATAAAAGATTTTTCCACCAAAAAGAAATCCTATTTCCTCTTTCTAGCTATTACTGTCTTCACCATAATAAAGCTGTAGAGGATCAACATAAATTTAAATAAAAGTCTGACTATGTCTGTTTGATTTAAAAAAAAACAAAGCCAGACTGTTTAGTTATGATATTGTGTATTCTACAACTGAAGTATCCCAATAGAAAATAAATAATAATGAACTGCTTGTATCAGAGTGCTTATATCGGAGATTTTAGATGCAGGTTGATATTGTCTGATATTTGTTTTTTTGCTGATATTGGCCCGATATCCGATATTAGTATCAGATTCCTCTCATAGTGGGTTCACCAGACCCACCAACACTGCCTGAGAAACAAAAATATAATGATCACATAAAGGTGAAGCTCTGTGAGTGAAATTCTCCGAGGTGGTTTTGTTGTTTCTACTGTTTTGGTCAAAGTGATGTGAAATGGACTGAGGTATCACCCCTCCTTCAAGTTTCCACAGAGAGACCCTCAGAGACACTGATCCTCTCTGCATGCTGTGACTAAGGGCTGTGGTTTTTGTGTTACCATGGTGACAGGATTTCCTGTAGGCGGGGCTTTTACCTTTGACTTCCTGCTTCTGTGTAGCAGTTTTTCTCTGAGCTGAAGTTTCCGGTGAGTGACGCTTTTCATGATTTTTTAAAATTAGTACATTTAGGAGAAGGAGGACGAGTTGAGTAGGTAAGAACCTGTTTTTAGATCCTCTGTCTGGTCCTCTGCTTCAGAGACCGTGTATCTGAGTTTAAAACCTGAAGGTCAAAGTTCAGTTAACTTGAGCCTGTGAGCTCACACCCAGGAGCTCCTCAGGAGGATCAGAGGTTCATCAGGATCAGTCTGAAGATATTCTTGATTGAGACACAGAGAGAGCAGCTTTTTGAAGCTTCAGTGTTCTTCTGGGTTTAGGGCCTGATGTGGTCCCTTCACTGGACGGTCTTGGTCCAGATTGGGCCTGGAGGTCTCGTCTCTGCACACGAGACGAGGCATACTGTCAAAATGGGGTCTGTCCAGACTCGTTCTGTTTCTTTCAGGAAGCGTCACCTCGTCTTCCAACATAAATGAACAGAGTGTGTAACAATATGTTATCAAACAAATCAACATGGCACGGTTTATTTAGAGCCCTTTGGACAGATATTAAAACAAAACCAGTTCATTTTCTTCGATGTGTACCTGATCAGACTGGTATCATCGTTAAAGGAATCTAAATATTTAGATGAAATAAAGGTAGGACTAATATTTATGGTGAAAATCACAATATTCCTGAGGACTGTGGCGCTGGTAGAGGTCTGCGCTCACTGAGCGCCTTCTATTTGTTCTTGCTTCTGTTGTTTTTCTGTTTTTTTTTTTTTTTTAACTTAATTTTTATTGAAGAGACATCATATACAATAATGATATACATACTTCCATTATAGTTTTTTTTTCTGAAAGAATAAGAACATACAACAAAAAACAATACAAGGCAAAGACGTGGGATACAATGTATACGCTATTCGAGAGTCCAAGGATTTGCACACTAAAGAATTTTTCATGAATAAATTAATTAATATAAACATATTGAAAGGAAGGAGGGAGAAGAGAAGAGAGAAGAAAAAATACTTCAAGGGGTTATTGAAGTTCATGTGAATGTAATTGATGTAAACTGTTATACAGGTTCATTGCCCTAGTATGGGCTCAGCAGGCCTCCACCTTGTCACAAAAATCTCTCTTTGTAGTCTCAAGGCAAATGTTATTTGCTCCATATCCTGAATTTCCTGAACCTTCTCGATCCACATCCTGTATGATGGAGGATCAGATTTTAACCATTTGATTGTAATACATTTTACTGCTGCTGTTGTTAGTATTTGTAGTAGATACCTTTTTGCTTTTCCCTCAATGCCTATAGGCACTAGGCCAAGTATAGCTACTTTTGGATCAATTACCAGTTTCTGCTGAAAAATCATACTAAGAGCTTTGAAGATATCTTTCCAAAATAATCTTAATTTTTCACATGTCCAAAATATGTGAATATGAATCCCTACATGATCGCCACAGTTTCTCCAGCATTTATCTGGGTATACCGGATTCATCCTTGCCACCATCTCTGGAGTCCGAAAAAATCTCAGAACTACCTTCCACTTAAATTCCCTCCATGTGTTAGAATTGGTTACAAGGTGTGCCTGGGTGCAAACTTCATCCCATTCCTCTTTCGAGATGTCTATGTTCATCTCAGATTCCCATTTGTCTTTAATATGTAGTGTATTGATTGGGGTTGTATTTGAAAAAGCCTGGTATAAGTGACATATAATTTTTCTGCTCCCCCCATCTCTTTGTAATTTTATCAAAAAAGATTCTACAGGGGTAGGCTCTTTCACTTTACTCCAGTCTTTATGTTTGGTCAGAAAGGATCGTAATTGTAAATATCTGTAAAAATCGGTATTCAGGAGTGAGAATTCCTCCTTTAACTGTTCAAATGTTTTAAGATTTCCATCCTTGAGGAGTTGATGGAGTTTTGAGAGTCCATATTTTGACCAAGTCCTAAATCTCATATCTAGCTGTGAGGGTGTGAAATCCTCAATTGCACTGTCAGTTAGCCCTGAAATTGTTTTTGGTAGGCCACATAATGATCTAACTGTCCTCCATATCTTCAGAGTTACTCTACTCCATTCGCCCAGGAGGATTTTCTTTAGTGAAGTGTCGGTAAAAGGCAGTGTGTATAAGGGCCTATTACACAGGCTTTTTTCTATGTTAAGCCAACGTGTATCTGCCCTGTCTTGAATCCATATTATTAGTGGTCTCAATTGTGCAGCCCTAAAGAAGCGTCTCAGATTTGGAAGCCCAAGCCCCCCATTTGATTTGGGTAATTGCAGTATTTTTAGTCTAATCCTAGGACGTCTTCTTTGCCATATATATGTTGAAAAAAGTCTGTCTAAATTATCGAATACAGGTTTAGGGATATTAACAGGTAGCATCTGAAATAAAAAGAGAAGTTTAGGAAGTACATTCATCCGGATGCTTTCTATGCGGCCTAGCATGGACAGAGGGAGAGATGACCATCTGTCTAAATCTTTACTAATATTTTGTATTATATGTTTATAGTTCTTATCATACAAATATTCAAGAGAGGAAGGGATTTGAATACCAAGATACTTAATACCATCTTTCGGCCATTTGAATCCACTCTGAAGCTTATCCGTTTCTGTTATTTTACCGCTTATATCCATAGCCATAGTTTTATCAACATTTACTTTATAGCCAGAGTAAAACCCATATATGGAAATTATGTTTTTTAGATGAGGAATTGTGGTTAACAGATTTGATAAATAGAGGAGTACATCATCGGCGTATAATGATAACTTGTGTTGTTCACCAGCTATAGTCAATCCTGTTATATTGTCATCCCTGATTAGCTGAGCCAATGGTTCAATACAAATGTCGAACAGCAGGGGTGACAGGGAGCATCCCTGCCTGCACCCTCTTTCAAGGTTAAAGCGATCTGATATAAATCCATTTACTTTAACGACTGCTTGTGGGTCAGAATATAGTGTTCGGACCCACTTTAAAAAATTGGGTCCAAATTGGAAACGTTTTAGTGTTTGGAACAAGAATGCCCTTGATACCCGATCAAAGGCCTTTTGGGCGTCCAAAGAGAGTATCATAGCTTTATCTTTTTGAGTATTTGGGTAGGTCATTAAGTTTAGGAGTCTACAGATATTATCCCCATAGTATCGCCTTGTCATAAATCCTGTTTGGTCCGAATGTATTATGTGTGTAATAATTTTGTTGACTCTTCTAGCTAAGATTGCAGTCAGTATACGTAGGTCTGTATTCAAAAGTGATATGGGTCTATATGATTCGCATTTAGAGGGGTCTTTACCCTCCTTATGGATAACAATAACGGTTGCCTCCCTCCAGGAGGGGGCCAAGACTCCCCTCTGCAATGCATCATGATAGGCATTTAATAATAAAGGTGAAACCATCTCATTAAATTTTTTATAGAATTCATTTACATACCCGTCTGGGCCAGGACTCTTATTATTTTTTAAAGTGTGGATTATATACTGTATTTCTAATTGGGTTATTGGTTTGTCTAATTCTTTTGCCATACACTCGGGCAGCTCTTTCATTTTAATATCTTTCAAGAAAGTGGCTATCTCATTATCATTTGCACAGGTATCAGTATTACTATAGAGAGTTTTGTAAAATTCAGCAAATGATCTGGAGATTTCATCTGGCTTAGAAAAGGCTGAACCATTATGTTTTATTTTATGTACAACGTTTGAAGATTGTTGTTTTTTTAATCTTAGTGCCAGAAGTCTACTCGCCCTGTTGCCGTTTTCATAGTACCTCTGGTTAGCAAACCTTAGATTTCCTTCAATTTTTCCGGTAGTTAGATTAGTTAGATCCTTTTGTACTTTTTTGAGGTCATCAAGCAAGGCAGGAGTTGCATTTCTCTTGTGTTGTTTCTCGAGCTGACTTAGTTTGTTTTCGAGATCAGTTTGTTGAGCTTCACTCTTTTTCTTTTTTGCACTTGAGAATGCAATGATACGGCCTCTAATAAATGCCTTCGCGCAATCCCATAAGATGAGGGGTGATATTTCTGGTGAAGTATTTATTTCTAGATATTTCTTGAGTTCTGTTTTTACAAATATGTAGAAATCTTTATCATTTAGAAGTGATGTATTTAGTCTCCACTGTTTGGTCTTAGGTCGATGGCCTATATTCCACTGTACGAGAAGAGGTGCATGATCAGACAGTGTGATTGGTAGAATTTTAATATTGTCTATTCTATGTAATTCTGATTTCATTGTGAAAAAATAATCTATCCTTGAATAAGATAAGTGCCTATGTGAGTAAAATGTAAAGTCTCTGCGTTTGGGGTATTTATTTCTCCAAATATCAACCATGCCTAGTTCCTGCAATAGGTTTTTTAGCCTTTTACTCATATTGGTAGCGGGGATTTTTGAAGGGGGTTGTTTGTCTAGAAACTGAGATAACACACAATTAAAGTCTCCTCCAAGCAGTAGGATGCCTGTGCTGTGTTGCAGTATTACATTGAATATTGTATTAATGAAATGAGGATCATCCTCGTTTGGTGCATATATATTCATTAGGGATATTTGTATACCATCAATAAATCCATTAACTAAAATAAATTTGCCCTTTGAATCTTTATGTGTCTTAGATAAGACAAAATTAACTTGTCTATGTATTAGAATACATACCCCCTTCTTTCTGCCAGATCGATGGGATGAGTAGAATGCTTTATCTGCCCAAGATTTTTTTAATTTCTCATGTTCAATTTCTGAGAGATGGGTCTCTTGCAGAAATGCTATATGACAGTGAGCGTTCCTCAGCTGGTTAAGAATGTTCTTCCTCTTGATGGGACTATGAAGGTGTAGCAATTATTTTCTGGATATTACTGGATATTAGTTAAAGTAATTAATATTCATTTAATAACCAGGTTTGCTCTCGTTAATTAAAGGGGCACCATCCTTTTTATACAAAAAAGGCAAAATTAACTTAATTAGCTGATTTATTAATTATTTCATATAAATTAGATAAATCAATTAAGTCAAACTTTATCAGTTTAATCAATCTCAAATCTAAAGACAGAACTCTCATGCAGTGATGTCAATCTTCCAAATAGAATACCAACAGACAGAACTTTAAATATATAAGGGTGATTTATTAAAATGAATATATAAGACAAAATAAAATAAAATAAACACTTAAGAAGGAACAAATGTCAGAGATATACTAAATCAATGATGCTATCAATCAGGAAAGAAGATATGAACCCTCAAGGAACATTTAAGCATATGGAGTGGTTATAGAGGATTAATTTGCGAATTAACCTACTTGTAAAAGGTCAAATCAAAGGGAAATTATTAGAGAATTGAACCAAGACACGCTCAAGCCCATCTGGAAGAAGATAGAACTGCCTCTTACGAATCGGGCCTCATCTGGTCCTGGAGCTACTGGAGAGAAGGACTGTTCTGGTTCTGGTTGTCGTCCAGAGGGATGAAGTCCACACTCTATCCAGTGCGATGGATCCAAAGAGGTTGTCCGATGTGGTCCCAGGTTTCCCGGGAGAGAAGTCTTAGATTGGACTGGCAGATTCTGTCAAGGTGAAGCTGGAGCTTGGGCGTTGGTGTCTCGATTGTATAAAAAGTGGATTTGTAACTAATTCCAAAAATCAAGAATTCATTGGCCAAACAAATTCTATTCTGAAATTAATAACGAAAGTCCATTTACTATGAAGCAAATCTTTGAAGTCTTACTGGCTTATAAAGAAAGAATCGGCAGAATCGGCGGGCATGTCCCAAAACTTAGACAAAAGAGTCAAGGAAAAAATATGTGAGCCAAAAACCAAAAGTGGTGACGAGGAGGAAGAAGGAGACGGACAAGAGAAGAGAGGAGTAGAGAAGACAAGAGCAGAGAAGAGGACAAGAACAAGCAGAGAAAAACCGCATGTCTCTCTGTTTTAAGCTACTCGCAGGGGATCTCAGAGGAGGAGGGCCTTTGGATGAGTTAACAACACTTTATCAACTAATATTTGGCCAATATTAAGTTGTATTTTGATTAAACATCCAATATAAGCACTCCAACTGGACAGGAAATCTCATGGGGATCAATTTGATACCAGATACTGTATATCTAAAGAATAAGAAAGAATTAAACAATTCAAATCCTATTAAACAGTCAGTTAAACACAATAGAGGTGGTTAACTTAAGATATATCAGTCAACATGCCCTTAAGAATAGTATGCAACCAAACTCAAGGTGTAGCAATCCTATTATAAGTATTCTTAAATAAAACAGAGTAATAACAGAGTAATAACCCAACTTTCTCCTAACTTGGGGATCTTTAGGACTAAAAACACACAAGTCACATCATTAGAAAGCATTTTTCATGACAGAATAAAACATCACATTGTTAGAAGTCCATGATTTTATTTAAAGAGTTTTAAAATGTTTGTGGTTCTCTGGGCTAGACAGAGACCACATCTGGAGCGGATGAGGGGTCCAAGATGGCCAGGGAGATCAAAGGTCAACTTAGATGCCACCGAAGAATAATTTACGACGTTGGGAACGGACTCTTTTCGAACATGCTATTTGGTCTCAGCCAATCGCTGTTTAGGAAGAAGAGTAAACATCCACACCGATGTCTGTTTGGGGTAGTTCGGAGGGGGCGAAACAGATTTAAGGGCAGCACATGTTTTAGGTGATTTACAGTCCTGAGGCCCCGAGTCAGAGAGGAATGTTCTTGGTCCTTTTAGAGTTTCCTTAAAGTTGATCAGTTTGATATCGCTACACATACATTTTCTGATAAATTTATTTGTTTGAGGCAGACGCAGTTTACAGAAACAACCTGGGAACAGTCTTAAAAAACAAAATTGTTGTGATAATTAATTAAAACAGCCATCCCTGGATTGATTTTTGTGAGAATAAAACAATCAAACTGTCAGTCTTAAAGAATGAAACAGGAGGTTAATTATATTTGGAATAAAGGCCATTTGAGCTAAAAACTATTTAAGAGTCTTTGAGATATATTTTTAATCCTTTCCTTTTCAAAAGCCAGAGTTTTATGATCACTTTTTCTTTACGTTTGATTTTTCTGAATTATTCCAAACAAGCTGCAGTTTATTTACTGATAATCTGAACAGAATCAACAGTCAGGAGCATGAATCAAAATCAAGAAGTCGATCTTCTCTAAAACAGTCTCACTTCAGCTCCATTTCTTAGATAAACAAAGAAAAGAATTATTGAAAATTGGGATTGTATTTTATATTCACCTCTAAATGAATGATGTGTGTTCGGATTTGCTCATCAAAACCTCTGAGCTGGGTTTATAATCATTCTGTTGCTTCTGCAGAAACGGACTTGTTTGTTCGTTTAGCTCAGGTACAACCCGTTAACTTTCCACAAACATCCGTCTGCGCCGTCACAGCGTTGATTGGAAACTCAAAACGTCCTCTGGTTGGCTTCTGATTTGTTGTAGACACGGACTGTCACGTTTCCTCAGAGGTATTAAAGCCCAAACTAAGATCTCACAGTTTTAATGCAAATCAGCCTCTTGGACTGCCATCAGGTGAGTTTAACAGCATTTCTATCAAATAAATCAATCAGGCTATTTATACAGAAGGACAAAATTAATCTCAATTCAAAGATTATACAATTTTATGCAGAAGGACAAATTTAAGAGTTTTACAAGAGCAGGAAAAGGCACTGACTAAATAAAAAGGGATCTGGAGATTAAAACACAACTTAAAAAAAGATTTCACTTCAGGCTGAGAAATGCTAAAAAAAATAAAGTTTAAAATGAATATGTTGGTACAAATTTTACTCAATAATCTAAAGTAAAAACATTATTTGAAAATCTCTAGAATATTGTAGCTTATATTTAACAATTAAAACACCTTTTAGTGTTTTTATATTTTTTTTTCTTCATGTTTAAGACCTAAATAAAGCAACTTTCTTCATTTCAGTCAGGCTGCCTCATGTCTTTTTCTCGTGGGTTGCCCCAAACCCAGATTTCCTGTGGAGCAGAAAGTCGCTCCTCGAAGAACCCGAGAGAAGAAGACGACAGAGAAGAAGCAGGAGGTTCAGCTCTGAGGAGACTCGGTAAGAAAAACACTCAATATTTAAGATCTTAAACTCAAATATTCTCTCGCAGATCATCACAGGGTGTCAGAGAGGTAGAATTTAGTTTGCTTAATTCAGCTTCAGTAATTCATAAATATTGTTGGTGTGTTTTCAAATAACTGAAATGACGGCGTGTATGAGAGGAAACGTGAGAGCTTTAGGAGTTAAAACAGTTTATCAGACTGAGGGACTCAAATATTAACTTTTTGATCATTTTTAAGATAATTTAACCGGTAATAGAAGATTTTAATTATCTCTCTAAGGTACAAAAACTGCTGCTGTAACTGAGCTGAACAAGCTGTAGCGATAATTTTACAGACATATTTATTTATTCAAGTCTTTATTAGTTTGTACCCTGACTTTATTCATGAAGTTGTAATTTTATTGGTTTTAAAAAGTGATATATCTTTGTCTCTTTTGCATTCATTTTGGGAACCTTCAGCATTCTAGTGTTTATTGTTTAAGATTTTCTTTTCATTTGATTTATGGCGTGTAAACGGGGGTCAGCATAATTCAATTTCTCTGTTCTATAACTGTTTTGTGGTTTGTGTGTTGTGATGGGATCAATGTCTTTCTGGCTGCAATACAATTTTACCCCCGGGTGCGAATAAAGCAACCTGAATATATCTTTAAAATTTCCTAAAATAGCAGCTTTAACTCTGCTGTAAACCCAGAAAAGTAAGACATGTAAACTTAGTCTGCAAAGTCAAATAAGCATTTAATAATGGCAGTAAAGTTTATTGGTCTGCAGATTAACTTTTAAGAATTTCTATTGTGAATGCAAAATATTCAGGCACGTATGTGGTCTTGATCGGTGCCATCATACTTCAGTGAAAGCAGGAAACTGCCAAAAGTACTTTTTTAAAAATAAAATAAACAAAGAAATGCCAGCACTATTTCAGAGTAACACAAGGATAATCCACCTGTTTGGCTTCTTTAACATATAAATAATGTCAGCGAGCGATTACATGCTTGTATGTTTAAGAAGGAGTTTGACATTTGTGCAAACTTTTAAAAGTTGGACTTTATCGGTAAATTAAATCAAAATCAATTACTGACTGAAACATCAGACATTACCCTTTACTTCATTTATGTCTGATGAAGGACTGTGATGGAAAATTCAGATCAATGCCAAATTAAAGGGTAGTTCGGAGGGGGCGAAACAGATTTAATGGCAACACATGTTTTAGGTGATTTACAGTCCTGAGGCCCCGAGTCAGAGAGGAATGTTCTTGGTCCTTTTAGAGTTTCCTTAAAGTTGATCAGTTTGATATCGCTACACATACATTTTCTGATAAATTTATTTGTTTGAGGCAGACGCAGTTTACAGAAACAACCTGGGAACAGTCTTAAAAAACAAAATTGTTGTGATAATTAATTAAAACAGCCATCCCTGGATTGATTTTTGTGAGAATAAAACAATCAAACTGTCAGTCTTAAAGAATGAAACAGGAGGTTAATTATATTTGGAATAAAGGCCATTTGAGCTAAAAACTATTTAAGAGTCTTTGAGATATATTTTTAATCCTTTCCTTTTCAAAAGCCAGAGTTTTATGATCACTTTTCTTTTTTATGTTTGATTTTTCTGAATTATTCCAAACAAGCTGCAGTTTATTTACTGATAATCTGAACAGAATCAACAGTCAGGAGCATGAATCAAAATCAAGAAGGCGATCTTCTCTAAAACAGTCTCACTTCAGCTCCATTTCTTAGATAAACAAAGAAAAGAATTATTGAAAATTGGGATTGTATTTTATATTCACCTCTAAATGAATGATGTGTGTTCGGATTTGCTCATCAAAACCTCTGAGCTGGGTTTATAATCATTCTGTTGCTTCTGCAGAAACGGACTTGTTTGTTCGTTTAGCTCAGGTACAACCCGTTAACTTTCCACAAACATCCGTCTGCGCTTCGTCACAGCGTTGATTGGAAACTCAAAACGTCCTCTGGTTGGCTTCTGATTTGTTGTAGACACGGACTGTACGTTTCCTCAGAGGTATTAAAGCCCAAACTAAGATCTCACAGTTTTAATGCAAATCAGCCTCTTGGACTGCCATCAGGTGAGTTTAACAGCATTTCTATCAAATAAATCAATCAGGCTATTTATACAGAAGGACAAAATTAATCTCAATTCAAAGATTATACAATTTTATGCAGAAGGACAAATTTAAGAGTTTTACAAGAGCAGGAAAAGGCACTGACTAAATAAAAAGGGATCTGGAGATTAAAACACAACTTAAAAAAAGATTTCACTTCAGGCTGAGAAATGCTAAAAAAAATAAAGTTTAAAATGAATATGTTGGTACAAATTTTACTCAATAATCTAAAGTAAAAACATTATTTGAAAATCTCTAGAATATTGTAGCTTATATTTAACAATTAAAACACCTTTTAGTGTTTTTATATTTTTTTTTCTTCATGTTTAAGACCTAAATAAAGCAACTTTCTTCATTTCAGTCAGGCTGCCTCATGTCTTTTTCTCGTGGGTTGCCCCAAACCCAGATTTCCTGTGGAGCAGAAAGTCGCTCCTCGAAGAACCCGAGAGAAGAAGACGACAGAGAAGAAGCAGGAGGTTCAGCTCTGAGGAGACTCGGTAAGAAAAACACTCAATATTTAAGATCTTAAACTCAAATATTCTCGCAGATCATCACAGGGTGTCAGAGAGGTAGAATTTAGTTTGCTTAATTCAGCTTCAGTAATTCATAAATATTGTTGGTGTGTTTTCAAATAACTGAAATGACGGCGTGTATGAGAGGAAACGTGAGAGCTTTAGGAGTTAAAACAGTTTATCAGACTGAGGGACTCAAATATTAACTTTTTGATCATTTTTAAGATAATTTAACCGGTAATAGAAGATTTTAATTATCTCTCTAAGGTACAAAAACTGCTGCTGTAACTGAGCTGAACAAGCTGTAGCGATAATTTTACAGACATATTTATTTATTCAAGTCTTTATTAGTTTGTACCCTGACTTTATTCATGAAGTTGTAATTTTATTGGTTTTAAAAAGTGATATATCTTTGTCTCTTTTGCATTCATTTTGGGAACCTTCAGCATTCTAGTGTTTATTGTTTAAGATTTTCTTTTCATTTGATTTATGGCGTGTAAACGGGGGTCAGCATAATTCAATTTCTCTGTTCTATAACTGTTTTGTGGTTTGTGTGTTGTGATGGGATCAATGTCTTTCTGGCTGCAATACAATTTTACCCCCGGGTGCGAATAAAGCAACCTGAATATATCTTTAAAATTTCCTAAAATAGCAGCTTTAACTCTGCTGTAAACCCAGAAAAGTAAGACATGTAAACTTAGTCTGCAAAGTCAAATAAGCATTTAATAATGGCAGTAAAGTTTATTGGTCTGCAGATTAACTTTTAAGAATTTCTATTGTGAATGCAAAATATTCAGGCACGTATGTGGTCTTGATCGGTGCCATCATACTTCAGTGAAAGCAGGAAACTGCCAAAAGTACTTTTTTAAAAATAAAATAAACAAAGAAATGCCAGCACTATTTCAGAGTAACACAAGGATAATCCACCTGTTTGGCTTCTTTAACATATAAATAATGTCAGCGAGCGATTACATGCTTGTATGTTTAAGAAGGAGTTTGACATTTGTGCAAACTTTTAAAAGTTGGACTTTATCGGTAAATTAAATCAAAATCAATTACTGACTGAAACATCAGACATTACCCTTTACTTCATTTATGTCTGATGAAGGACTGTGATGGAAAATTCAGATCAATGCCAAATTAAAGGGTAGTTCGGAGGGGGCGAAACAGATTTAATGGCAACACATGTTTTAGGTGATTTACAGTCCTGAGGCCCCGAGTCAGAGAGGAATGTTCTTGGTCCTTTTAGAGTTTCCTTAAAGTTGATCAGTTTGATATCGCTACAAAGGCCTCTTACATTATAGCTGATGACCGTGAGTAGATCCATTACATAAATTAGATACTAAGACAGTGGTACTCCTAAAGGGGTGGCAAAGATAGGGAGAGTGGCGTGACATGAGGGGAAACAAGTAAGTGTGTACATGAGGACTATATGTAGTAGGAAGAATAGAGAGAGTCTATGAATGGGAGAGGACATAAGAAATAAAATATTTGAATAAGCAAGAACACAGTAAAGAGGGAAAGAGCTGTGTGCAAACACTATCTGTATACATAAGAAACTCCATATCTGGAAATGTATCTGAGTCTTTACCATTTCAACAACAAGATCCCCGGGGAAAAATGGGATCTCTACATAGAGAACTGAACTTAAATGCCAAGAAATGATCAACATACTATATATAAATGTTAAATCAGTCCTTTGGAACATAGTCCTTCCCTGCAGTATGGAAGATGCAGCAATGCAAGCAGAAAGGTTATTTGCTTGTCTTTGCTTGGAAGAAGACCAAACAGAAAAAGTGCTTATAACAAGCAGTCCAGGCTCCCCCAGAACCTCTAAGTTTAAGAAAAGGATAATGGAAAAAAAAAATAATAATAACGGCTTAGTCACTTTAAATCCAGGTAAAGTTGGTTGTATGTTACCACTTATGGGTGTAATCATGGGTTGCTAATCATGTCTTTATCTATTGTAAGGAATTAATTGGACCAACTGAATAATGTTTACTGAAATAATAATAGTATTAGTCTCAGTGTTAATAATAAAGTAGGTGTCAATTTGAAATCAAAGACAAGTAATCTTAATAAGGATATATGAATGAAATTAAGGAAAATTATGGTACTAAAGTAATGAAAATAAGACATATGTACTGAATATCTTGAGAAATGTGTCAAAAAACAGTGTGAGAAGCATGCACGTAATGTAATATTCTATACATTTCTCTGAAATTTCTCACCTATTATTTAGGAGCCAAACTATTCCATCCACACAATCAAAAAACATATATTCATAAAAGATAATAACCATAATTTTAAACCTGCACTCAAACCTCTCTTAGTTTAGTTATTTAACTTTTAAGAAAGAAACAAAGTAATTAGAACCTATCTTTTTAAGGAATAGAAAGCCCATTCTGAAAAGACATCAGATTTCTTTAACCTTCATTACCTCTGTTCTGTTCATGTCCCTGTTGAAACGATTTTTTTTTTTGACATAGTCCATTGCTTTAGCAGCTGCCGGTGAATTCTGCCTCCTCGTTGTTGTACGAGATGCGAAGTTTTGCAGGGAAGAAAACACCGTACCGGATCCCTTGTTTTCCTCGGAGCATCTTCCTCACCTCTGTGAATGCTGCTCTAGCCTTAGCAACATTAGCAGTGTAGTCTGGAAATACAGCAATGGAGTTCCCTTTAAAGTTGAGTTGTCCTGCTCGGTCCCGGGCTTTTCTTAGGATGGCCATGGCGTCTCCCTCGTTATGTAGTCTTGCGATGATTACACGCGGTTTACCCCCTGGTTTTGGCTGCATCAGGCTCCGATGTGATCGCTCGACCAGCACCTCTTTCTCCATCTGTAGCACGTCCTGTAGAAGTTTGGCCACCGCTGTGGGGGAGCTAAGCCCCATCTGTTCGGGTACCCCCGCAATCTGTATATTTCTTCTCCTCATCCTGCCCTCCATGTCCTCACATTTGTCTCATAGTTCTTTCACTTGTTTTTGGAGGTCTGTTACTGTGGTTTGGTGCAACACCATCTCATCCGACCATGCTGACAGACCAGTCTCTACCGAGTGAATCCGCGCTGTTACCTGTTCCATTTCCGCTCGGATTGCAGCGATGTGGTTGGCGATTTCAACTTTAACGTCTTTTATTTCCTTCGTAAGGCGCTCGAAATCGTCTGCAAGGGCACTCTTTAGCTCTTCTCGTATGATAGCGGATATGTCTTTTTTCATGGAGGTTAGGATATCTGCTTTGACGGAAGCCATGTCCCTGGCGCTCTTGTCCGCAGGTACGGGTGGGGCTTGATCCGGGGAATCGGCACGCTGTGTCGAGGAGTTGGTAGGCCTGGAGTTGGACGGGCCTTCGAATTTAAATTTGCGAAGATTTGAAGCCATTGGTCCTAGATTTTATTATCTTTTGGCCAGAATCTTATTAAATTAGCAGTTTTTATGCCCTAACTGAGGGAACAATTACAAAATCGTCGTTAAATCATGGAATTTGAGAGATTTCTGCAGGAGCTCTGAAAAAGGTTGCTTACTCCATTGTGGCTCTCTAGCGCCCCCCGTTTTTCTGTTTTTGAAGGTGTTTTCCTCTGATTGAACTGCATCCAGCCGTTGTAGGCCGCTTTGTCCTCGTCAGCCACCGTACATCACAGTCACAGGGAGCAGCAGAGAGCAGGACAGACACAACAGTTATGAAATCACCCTCCAAAATGTTGAAGACCCTCTTCCAGGAGGAGTTTGTTGTTAATGCTCTGCTCTCAGGCGACTCCTCTCTCCTTCGAGGAGATAACCTGAACTGAATCAGTTACATTTTTTTTGCACTTCTTTAAACTCACTCTTAAAATATTGCCTATACATGATGCTATCTTCACTACTGACAGTTTTTAGCTTTGTTATTGATAACTCATTTTATCTACATATCTCTTTTAATATTGGTTATTTTACTGAACTTTCGAAAACTAGAATGAATTTGATTGTAGCATCTCCTCAGGGCTCCGTCTAGCCCCTCCCACCCCTCCTCCAAACTGGCGCCCCCAGCTCACATGCACGAGTGCTGATTATTCACAACCAGAAGACTGATTCAGCTCCAAACCTTCAGCACAACGTTTTCATTTTACATTTCGCAAAGTCGTGTCTCAGTCAGTGGTAAGAAAACACCAAAACATTATCATAGAAAAGTAAATTTAAAAAAAATGGCAATAAAGACATCAACCTGATGTTGGTCGGGTGTAGGCAGTTTTTCTGTCATTCTTCACATAGCTGTCAAGTCTCCTGTTTTGGCCATGAAACAACCGCTTTTACGTATTCCTGCTGTCCTCCTATTTTAGTTTTCTTCCATAAATCTCCTGTGTAATGATATGATAATAGAAAAAAAAGAAAAAAAAATTCTTCTGCTTCTCCAAATTGAAGCCTGAATGGGGCAGTAATGCTCCAAAATGATGGATGCCATCCGCTGTATAACCAAAGACGAAGAAAAAGCCTTTTATTTTAGATTTCTTGTACACCTGTTTTAAAATGTGAGGGATACTGGAGGCTGGTTTGGGTTGTGAGACGGCTCACAGCGGACTTCCCTTGTTTTGAAAGCAAAAACTTGACAGGTAAATATTCTCCAGCTAATTGAATCAGAGTCTGTGCACGCTGGCAAATTGTATGTGCAGAAGGTGGGCATAACAGCAGTACAGGATTTGATTGGTTTAATACATTCTGAATGAGTTGCTGTGATTGGTTGGTGTTTGCCCTGTTTTACTCCTGCTGCAGACAGCAGCTGTTTTTTGCTCCTTTGGAAATACACATCATGCATTGTGTAGCAAAGGCCGCAAAGTTGGATAATCCATATTTGTTAAACAGTTCTGTTTATTTAATACTGGTGAGTGGTTGAGGGGTATGCTCCACCTGCTGGCTTTTTTTTTACCAGAGAGTTCTGCAGAGTGCACATGGTTCCTGTAAAGCTCTTGTGAATCTACACTAGTCTGAGAGTTGACAGAGCGTAAATGGAGAGTGAGTATTTGATTCTTGTCTTTGAAGACGTGTGTCTATGACAACGTTACTGATTTGATTATAGACGGGGTTAAAGTTGAATTGCAGGCTGTAGGCACATGGCGCTAATTAGCTTATAGCATGAATATGCTAATTATCTCTTGCGCTTTACGTAGCATGTTATGTTACAGCAATATATGCAATGTAGTTATTTTAGGTTTCCTAGTTGTAATGGTTCATATATTTCTACCTTGCATATAAAATTGTAACAGTGATAATTATGATTTATTGTTTTCTGTATTTTGTTATGTTTCATCATGGGAAACCACAGTTAACTACGGACAGACGTAGTGAGCCAAAAATTTGCCTGCATCTAACTGCAGCCCTGTCATATGCATGTGTGAGCATCTGAAAAGTAAAGGCACTATAACGGCTTCCTTTGTCACTATTGGCGCACAGTGGTTTGAAGAGCTTGAACGTGACCCGTGCGTCAGTGTGCCAACCAAATCCAATGAATGTAGCAAATGTCACACACCTTTGTGCTCTTTTATTTTAAGACATAGCATTCCATAAACCATCAAAAACAAACCACGGCACGATCAAAAAATGTTTTGCTTCCCTACTGTGCGCACTCGCGCTGATTTACCTCACCTGCTATATAGACAAAGAACACCAGCCTATACTGCCGCCTACTGGCACAAAATCGTATTACACCTAAAAGTACAAAAATGAGAATCCTGGCTCCTACACACTCTACTCTACTTCACTCTACTGCTCCATGATCCAGCCATGTCTCTCCTACTGTGTTCAAGTCCGATCTACTAAAGATCTGCACATTACAGAAAAGAGTTATTCAGATCATAAATCACGCTGAGATCACACTCGCCCTTTGTTTTTAAAATCACAACTGTCCCATCGTCCACACAACACATTTGTGTTTGTGGTGTCAAAATCTGGAGCAGCCTGGACGTCACTTTAAAAATGTACAATAATATACAAATATTTAGATTACACTATAGACAAGTATGAATAGATTCAGACTAGTAATTTAGTGAAAACATGCTTTATACCAAAACACTCCGTTAGCATTTTTGTAATATTATTATGTATCTTATAACACTGATTATTATCATGTTAAAATAATTATATCTAGGAACATAAAATGTAGTTTAGAACAGATATACTGTGGACTGATTATTGTATCTATATACTTATGAGGTGGATGATTATGAATACAGAAGCATACATTTAAATAAGTATTTACATATGTAAACTGTTTATATTATATGCACAATTATATTTTCTGATGTGTGTACTTGGAGGTTTATATGAAGAATGGAGCTGAGAATCATTTTTCTCTGAGGATTTACTGTAGTTTGTAAAATAAGGCTGTTACCCATGGATTTATATTGTTGTCATGAATAATGACAGCTGGTAATGACTTGTAATTTTAACTCAGGATTGGAACTGGTTTGTCAGGAAGGGTTGGACCAGATAAGTTCTTTGCTTGATTCTTCCTCTCATACTGGTTGTGGTGTTGACATACATGTGTAAATATATATTTGATGGACGTGTGCAGTTATTTGGTGTACATATTTTTGTCAGGATTCATGACCAGAGTAACCAGGAGAACAAAAGCAGGAGACCCAAATGTAGATTATCACAAAAAGGATTTATTTAACGAACCAAAACAGGAATCAAAAGTCAAAACATTCAAAGTACAAACAAAATTTATAAAAAGTAAGAAATCAAAACTAGGTAAACAAAGCAAAAATAAAAGTATCTAGAAAAGCAACCAGAAGCAGACAAACTAAGAAGGCTCAAAACTTGCACTGTGACTGTGACATGAGGAGGAAAAGGCCAGAAATGAGCCCGCAAAGACGAGTGAAAAACACAAAGGGTAAAGACATGAGGGGCTTGGGGTTGACGAGACACAGCTGGGGAAGAAAAATGAGTGATCAGGTGTGACGAGATTAGTCAGGAACAAATCCTCCAGAAATAAGGAAAGGCAGGCTAAAAAAATAAAACAAAAAACACAAAGACAAGACATGACATGTGAATAAAACAAAAAGCTTTACAAAGACCAAAGCAGGAACACAGGAGACACAAACAAGAGGTCAAAACCAGAAATACAAAGAGAAAAAAAATAAAGATTTTCTGATGATTTTAGATCCATGGGTAACAGCCTTATTTTACAAAGTCCAATCCAATCCAATCCAATCCAACTGTATTTGTTAAGCGCTTTAAAAATCAACTGTAGTTGAAACAAAGTGCTGTACAGGAGAATAAATTCATTCATTCATTCAAACCTTTATTTATTCTCGAAAGGACATTGAGGTTTCCCTCATTTCCAATGCCGTCGAGATTACAGCCACATTAAAACCACAGCACAATAAACAAGTACAGAATACTCACTGTGAACAACAATCTCATCAGTGACAAAGTGGATAAAATAAAATCAGGTAAAACAGTTGCAATTTGAAACACTGTGGTTAGAAATCAAAGACCTGAACTCTGAAAGAGAAGGAAGAACCTGAATTTTTAGAGACTGTTGGAGGATGTTCCATGAGCTTGGGGCATCAAAAGAAAAAGCTGTTTTACCAAATTCAGTACATGGTCGAGGAACTTTAAGAAGTAGCAGATCAGAAGAGCGAGTTGTATAGCTACCAGCATTCCACTCTAACAAGGTTGAGATGTAAGGTGGTAATTTTCCAACGAGGGCCTTAAAGATATATAAAAGCCAATGTTTGCTGCGCCTCACTTCCAGGGAGGGCCAACCAACCTTCTCATATAGAATACAATGATGAGTTCTGTAGCCGTCAGCAGTAATAAATCTAAGAGCAGAGTGATATACACTGTCCAAACGCTTTAAGACTGAAGCTGCAGCATGTCTGTAAATCACATCACCATAATCAATGACAGATAACAACACAGCTTCAACAACTCTTCTCCTACAGGATAAAGGAAAGCTGGATTTATTTCTGTACAAAAAACCAATCTTCTGTCGTGTTTTAGTGACAAGATTGTCTACATGCTGTTTGAATGTTAAATCCTGCACGATCCAAATGCCAAGATATTTATATTCAGTGACTCTTTCAATTGTAGAGCCTTCTATAGTAACCAATTTCAAAGTTTCATAGTTAATATTTCTGGCTCTGGAGAACAGCATGTACTTTGTTTTTGTGACATTTAAAAGAAGTTTATGATTTAAAAGAGATTTTTCAAGCTCATTAAAAGCAAGTTGCAAATTGTTGATAGCCAGCTGTACCGAGTCTGCAATACAATAAACAATGGTGTCATCCGCGTACAAATGGGCATGGCAGCCACTTAAAGAGGACACAATATCATTAATATAAATAGAGAAGAGTACAGGGCCCAAAATGGAGCCCTGCGGCACACCCCTATTGATAAACAAAAAGTCAGACTTGGTGTCACCTGATATCATACACTGACGCCTCTCAGACAAATAGTCATGAAACCAGGCACATGCACTTTCACTCAGACCGATGTTGAACAGTTTACTTAACAGTATGTCATGATCAACTGTATCGAAGGCCTTGGACAGATCCACAAAAACTGCTGCACAGTGTTGCTTCTTGTCCAGTGCTGATATGATGTGATTTGTGACTAATGTGATGGCTGAAATTGTGCTATGATTTGTTCTGAAACCAGACTGGTGTGAGTTAAGTACAGAGTAGGTTGAGAGAAATGACTTTAGTTGATTGTTTACCAGAGATTCCATCACTTTTGCTAAACAGGGTAGTTTGGAGATTGGGCGATAATTGTTCATGTCATCTCTTGAGCCACCTTTATGCAGGGGAATTACATGCGCAGTTTTCCATAAGGTAGGAAAATTTCCTGTTGTCATTGACAGATTAAATATATGCCTTAATGGCTCAGCAATGATTGGAACAGCCAATTTTAGGAGGAAGGAATCCAAATTGTCTTCTCCAGTGGAACTCCTGGGGTGTAAGGCTTGCAGTGCATTGAGAACCTCTGCATAATGGAAGGGGCGGAAGGAAAAACAAGAAGTGTGGCTCCCTGCAGTCAAACAACCAACATCAACTGACGGGAGGTCAGGATATTCTTTTTCAAATAAATATGCAACATCCGAAAAGTGCTTATTAAAGGCATGGAGAATGTCTGACCTGTTAGAAATCACACAGTCATCAGTTCTTATACTAGTGGGCAGTGCATTTGAGGTCTTCCTTTTTTCTAGGTTCACTGCTTTCCAGAACATCGTTGGGTTTGAGTAGGAGCTAGTGATTAGGGTTAAAAAATATTCAGATTTGGCTTTTCTTACAGCCGAGGTGCATTTATTCCTAAGTTGTCTGAAGGAGAGCCAGTGTTGAGGGTCTCCTGAAAGTCTAGCACGACTCCAGGCCTTGTTTCTGTCATTGAACAAAGTTGACAGTTCATTTGAGAACCAGGGAACAGTTCTGTCCTTAATTCGGAGCCTTTTAAAAGGGGCATGCTTGTCAACACATGCGATAAAAATGTCTGTAAAAGATTGCAGGGCCACCTGAACATCGGTGATCTCTGCTGTAAAATTAATAAAATCATTTGCTACATTGTGTAAAAAGTCTTGCTCATTAAAAAGCCTAAAATTTCTCTTTAAAACTGTTTGTGAATTTGTTTTTTCCAATTTGGCATTTCTCACACAAGCTGTAGGGCAGTGATCACTTATTCCCAGCTCAAAAACTCCACTGCTCACAATTTTGTCAACTTTGTTAGAAAACACGAGGTCAATCAAAGTAGATTTTGAACTGTCTTTTAGATTGGGTCTAGTGGGCTCAGTTATGATCTGAGTTAAGTTGAGGTTGAAGCAACATTCTTTTAGTTTATCTGATGTGTTGTTTAGCCAGTTCAAATTAAAATCACCCATAACAAGCATTTCAGAATCCTCATACATTGAAATTAAATTTGCTAGTGAGTCAATAGACTCTGAATCAGCAGATGGGGGTCTATAAACACCTATTACCACCAGTGGAGATGGCCCCATCTGGATTTGCAGGGCAATAAATTCAAAACATTTAGGCCTGGTGACTGAATCTAAAACAGACACTGACAACCCAGATTTTGCATAGACTGCTACTCCACCTCCTCTCCCAGCTCGATCCACTCTAAACAGAGTGTAGCCCTCTAAAGCCACATCACAGTCTTTAGTGCCTTTTTTCAACCATGTTTCACTCAGAACTAAGATGTCAGGATTCGTTTGTAGCATTAAAATATTGATATAATCTAATTTTTGAATTAGGCTCCTGATGTTTAAGTGAATTAATCCTAGGCCATTTCTGCTTTTGAAGGTGTTTGGATCAAGTGGGGGTCTAGGAGAAGGAACAGGAGTGACAGTATTAGGCTGTATGGGAATCATAACCAGGTTTGAGGTGGTGACATGAGGAGTGAGGCGACTGGAGGAATTTTTAAGTGTGTGATTTACTGACCTAGGTCTCTTCCTGATCAGAACTGGAATATGTAAGTGATTATAGCATACAGGTTTCTGGTCATGTTGTATATTATAAGTCAATGGCAGATGGAGCCCACAGAGGGCAGTGGTGAGTAGGGCAGAACTATGAGCTGCCGCGGGGGGCGGGGAGGAAGAAGTCAGGGAGTGGGTGTGTGATGTAAACACCTGTCAGGTATGTGCAGCACGTGTGGCAGTTTGCAGAGCATGCTGAAGATTAGCTAAAATACAAGATAAAAGAATAAACATAAAACATAGACAAAAGAATTTTCAAAGACAAGGAACAAGTCAAAAGACATAAAACCAATTAAAATGAAATAAAAACCCAGAAGAAGCAATCAAGATAAAATCAAAATAAAAAGTAAAAACAATAGTAAAGTCGCCAACTACTGTGTATCAAAAGCCAGGGAGAAAAGGTGGGTCTTAAGGAGGGATTTAAAAACAGACAAAAACTCTCTGTTTAATATTTAAGTACAGTACAGTCGACTGTAGACTGGACTACTTTACAGTAGACTGTAAAGTACAGTCTATCATCATAGAAAAATGAATCTCAGCCCCATTCTTTATATAAACCTTCAAACAAAACTCACTAATGATGATATGTAAACACCTCAGAGAAAAAAAAATATATTAGTTTACAGCTTATACATGAAAATTCTTATTTAAATGTACACTTCTGTATTCATAATCATCCACCTGATAACTCAGTATGTTCATATAATAAGCTTCTCTGCAGTCTATCTGCTCTATATTACATTTTATGTTATTTAATATAGTTATTTAAACATGTTAATAATCATTGTTTTAATATATATATAATTAATCTGACTTAGTGTCTGGTCTGACCTCAGTGTCCCTGGTCTTCCTCACCCCTCTGCAGGCCTTCAGCTCTTCTGTTGTTGCTCTTGGTTCTGTTGTTTCTGCTCTTGAAGCTGTTTTCCTCTGATTGAACTGCATCCAGCTGCTGTAAACCGTTTGACCTCTGACCTTCAGGATTTAAATTCAGACACAAGGTCAGTGATGATGTTTTGATGCTCAAAGTGAGCCTCCTGCAGAAGAGTTTGTTGTTCACGCTCTGCTCTCTGACAGACAGCAGGGGGCGCTCTGCTATGGACCAGACTGAAGAACCAGAGGAGGGGGTCCCTCCATCTAAAACCTCTCTGAGTGAAGAAGACCAGGGTCTGAGGTGAGATGAAGATCTGCAGCCATCACACTGACACCATCACTACACCATCATCATCCTCATCTTCATCATCAGTCTTTATCACAGTAGTGCCAAACCATGACAGGTGTTACCTCAAGACACTTTACAGAAGGACAATGACATACTCTTCATCATTTCATCATCATCATCACTGCATCTTCATCTCTCCCTCCATTTGTCTGCATCTTCATCCTGAAATAACAGCTCAAGTATCTGATGATGATGAAGATGATGATGATGATGATGATGATGATGATGTTTGTTTTATCAGGATGAAGAGATCAGAGCCTCCTGAGCCCAGCGGTGTGTCCATGAAGAGTGACCAGTCTCACGGTCAGATTATTGACTTTCAGAAGGACAAACCTGCTGAGGACAGGTGAGGATTGGTAAAAATGACCTTTGACCTCCATGTTTAAGTCCCTCAGAGGTGATGAAGATGTTTGTTTGATGGACCTGCGGAGGTCAGGTCAGCTCCCTTTGCCCTCAGAATGTCTTTTTTTCTTTATTTTTGATTTTTCAAACAGGTAAATTAACAGACTTACATAATCAGGCTTTTAACCAAACTCCCTCATCCCCCACCCCAAGAGTCTGAAAAACAAACACTCTTGACAGGGTCTCTATATCAAGTGTAGGCCACATTATCAACAGAATCAAGGCTCGTTTTATGTTCAGGTCATCATTAAGCACAACCAAAAAAAACAAACCTCCATGTAATCTATAGTGGGACTCCAGAGGGGTATTCCACGAAGCTGGCTTAGGTCTAAGCCTGGCTTATTTTGGTCAGCCTCGCTAACTTTAGTGAGAGTTTTGTTCCACTAACAAGGCTTAGGGCTAGCCTGGCTTGGTAACCATGGTAACTCAGCCAGAGCGACAAGCCTGGTCCGGGGCAGGCTAACAGTCAGGCTTACTTTAGCTCCATGTCAGAGAAGGTTCTGATGAGCTTCAGAAAGACGCCTTGAAAACTGCATGTTACACATTAAATCCATCTTGATCTGTAATCAATGATATTCTTGTTCGGTGACGTACATTAATAAATATTGGCAGAAGAACCGTGAAATCAAGACATGTTAACGGCACCTTCTCTCAACAACATCAGTGAAAAGGTGAAGGAATGGTTAGCTGCAGGGCACTGAAGCACCTGAGAATTTACTTTTCGCTGTGCCGTGGGTCCGATTCCACCTTGGGAGACAATATGAAAATGTATCTGATTTATTTCCTTCTTTCACCCTCACAGTGCAGTCCACACGTAACAGGATAAAGGCACAAATTATCTTAAAAAAAAGGTGACAGGTGAAGGTGACAACAGCCACAGTTTTAAATACCTTCCTTTTACCAGTGGTCCAATCTGAACATGATGACAATCTAGAGGTGATGCCAAATGATGAGATAACTTCTTTATTTGTGTACAGCTCATTTGTGCCTTCTCCCTTATTTAAATGTAGGGCACTGTAGCACTATCATCCCTAATAAAACATGACATCTCCTCTGTAGGCCTACGTGTTTTTTTCTACTGTTTTATTCAATATTTGATGAAACATCACCTCATGAAGTTACACTTTTTTTATAAGTCCTACTTTTTTAGGTGTTACCTATGTTGCTGATATATTCATCTATGATGGATATATTTGTCAAATCAAGAACATGAAGTAGGCCTACAAGTAAAGGTAAAACCACCATCACGTTACACAGAAACAATGGAACAGACTATGCTGTTTAATCTCTATCTATCTATCCACATATATATATGTATGTATGTATATATATATATATATATATATAGATAGATAGATAGATAGATAGATAGATAGATAGATAGATAGATAGATAGATAGATAGATGGATAGATGGATAGATAGATGGAGAAATCAACTTCTTCAACAGGTTTTGAACAGCTTCATTTCATCAAGATCGATCTCCTCATGGCCACAGTAGTGTGAGGGGCTTCAGGGTGAGAAAAAAGGTCACAACCACAGCAGAAACTCAATCAGGGTTTAAAATCATGCCCTCTGAAAATCGAAACTTGCAGAAGTATGCGTGTGTACGCACAGGCAAAGCGCTTCATTATCTATATTAAACGGTCGGCAGTGTTTTTCCAGGCAGCGTCTTTGGCTTTATTAATTGCAGCCGTGTTGCCCTTTAGTTATTTTCCCCTTGTAGTCCTCAAACAACTCCACGAGAAGCTTTTGCTCCGCAGTTGAAGACGTCTCTGCTCTTGGTTTTGCCATGAATTCGTCATTTTGACAATTGACTCATCAGGGCTTTCTCTCTCCCCCGGACGCGCACTCAGCTGCAGCTTGGATCAGCCTGGCTTGAATAAGCGTCTCTGAAAATCAGTCGAGCCTCGTTAGTGGAACTACTTGCAGCTGAGATTGAAGTTGCCGCTTATTCAAGCCGCGCTTACCGGCGAAAGCCCCGCCTGTTTTAGCCAGCTTCGTGGAATACCCCCCAGGTCAGGTTAAGCCCTTGTGGGGTGTTTTTTTTTTTTTCAATGTTAGGCCTTTAAGGATATGTTCGGTTTCTCCAGCTTTCACATTGTTTATAGAATAAAATAATAATAATAATAATAATAATAATAATAAAACTTAAATTTATATAACGCCTTTCAATGAACCCAAGGTCGCTTTCCACAGTTGAGGGGACAAACACAAGAACCGACAACGGAGACCGAAGACAAACTTTTAAACAGGGAAGGCCAGGGAGAGCAAGTGAGTTTTGAGAAGTGATTTGAAACAGTCCTGAGTGGGAGGGCCGCGGATTTCTGTAGGGAGAGAGTTCCAAAGGGTTGGGGCGGCCACACTAAAGGCTCTGTCACCGAATCGACTTGAGTTTGGTCCGCGGGATGGAGAGGAGACCAGCATCAGATGACCGGAGGCTCCTGGATGGGGTGTGTTGGTGGAGATCAGCCAGGTACTGGGGGGCAAGTGCATGAAGGGATTTGTAGGTGAGTAAGAGGAGCTTGTACTGGATGGAACTTGACTGGGAGCCAGTGGAGGTGAATGAGAGTGGGGTGATGTGCTGCCAGGGTTTAGTGTGAGTAAGAATCCTGGCAGCTGAGTTTTGCACATATTGAAACCCGTCCAGGGTTTTGCTAGGAACCCCAGACAGGACTCCATTGCAGTAATCCATCTGGGATGTAACAAAAGCGTGGATAAGGGTTTCTGTGACAGAGTCCGATAGTGAGGAACGGAGACGAGAAATGTTTTTGAGATGATTGAAGGCAGATTTAGTGACGGATTTAATATGCAGCTGGAAAGAAAGGGAGGGGTCAAAAATGACGCCCAGGTTGTGGACCTCAGAGGCTGGGCAGATGGAATAGCCATTGACGCTGATGAGAAGATCCCCAACCTTCCAGAGCAGTGGCTTGGGGGCCACAACCATGAGCTCAGACTTGCTGCTGTTCAGTTTGAGGAGGTTAGTTGTCATCCAGACTTTGATGTCGTGGAGGCAGTTGACCAGAGACTGTGGGGGGAGCTGAGAGGAAGGTGAGGTGCTGAGATACAGCTGTGTATCACCAGCGTAGCAATGGAAATTAAGTCCATGGTGGCATATGATCTGGCCGAGGGGGAGCAGGTAGATGGTGAAGAGTGTGGGACCAACGGAGCCTTGAGTAGAACAATATACTCACCCAGAATCGAAATGGTTGATATAGACATCCCATAATGGTAGCACACTAGGCATGTATAGTCATAAACTTTATATTTTAGCACATGTTTATAGAAACAGTACTACTTTGCATTTCTATGATACACTTACGGGTGCCTACCGGAGCCCGGGCTGACCAAACAAAGGAATGCGCCCTCTGCAATAACTAGGAGCGTAGAACAAGAAACAAGCACCCAAGCAATCCCCCATTCTCCTGACCCCTCTTGTGTCTTTCCACGGCTCCGTCGCTCACAGCAGAATGTGGGATTTCTTGTTCTACGCTCCTAGTTATTGCAGAGTGCGCGTTTGTTTGGTTTGGTCAGCCGCAGCTCCCGTAGGCATTCGTAAATGTATCATAGAAATGCAAAGTAGTACTGATTAGGCTATAAACATGTGCTAAATGATGTCGTTTCGAGTAAATGGTGGACGTTACCCACTCAGGACACTTGGATTACAGCGCACGAGCAGTATGGAGGAAAATTGCCGACTTTTTGTGGACTTTTAAGGACACAGTTTGTTCAAGCTCGTATCAAAGTCATGATATCAATGTCAGTGGACAGCGAGTATACCCCCAAATCTCCGGCTGCATCCTAGATGTTCCAAAACTATTCCACAGTGTTGTTCAGCATGAGGGTGAGTAGAAAATGAGGCCAAATCATTGTTTGGGTGTAATATTCCTTTAAATTAATATCTTATACAGTTCTCCAGTGGCAGCAGTATGGACTAGTAATAATATTTCATCTTACTTTTCACAAGCCCGAGGGACAAGGCAGGGATATCCGCTCTACACCCTTCTCTTTGTGATTTCAATTGAACCACTAGCAATAGCTTTACATAGCAGCAACGATATTAAGGCCCAGTTTCACAGACAAGGTTTATATCAAGCCAGGAGAAGGCCTAAGTCAGATTAGTAAAGCTGGGTCATTTTGGTAGCTTGCATGAGCGTAGCTTACATTTGTTTTAGTTAGTCCCAGACTATGAAGTCCTGGAGTCAGCTTAAGTGACAACACCTGCGTCTATTCTCATTAGCCTAAGTGGGAGCACAGCCCATTAGCCTAACGGTGATTATAAAAACCTGGAATGGAATTGAGGGCAGCTTTGTTGAAGAGAATTTTGACACCAAACATGAATGAAGCCAGAAGAATGCGCTCAAAGAACTTTACTGAGTTTGAAAAACTCTACTTAAGCAAATTGTGGTTTTATTTTTTTTATTTTTATCTTTAAGAAGGACAGACCTGCTAAGAAGAGGTGAGGATTGGTAAAAATGACCTTTGACCTCCATGTTTGAGTCCCTCAGAGGCGATGATGATGATGATGATGATGATGATGATGATTGTTTTATCAGAATGAAGAGATCAGAGTCTCCTGAGCCCAGTGGTGTGTCCATGAAGAGTGACTGGTCTAACGGTCATATTATTAACTTTAAGAAGGACAGACCTGCTGAGAACAGGTGAGGATTGGTAAAAATGACCTTTGACCTCCATGTTTAAGTCCCTCAGAGGTGACAAAGATGTTTGGTTGATTGACCTGCTCTCAGAATGTCCTTTTTCCCAAACTGTATTTTTGATTTTTCATACAAGTAAATTAACAGACTGACATAATCAGGCTTTCAATAAAACTCCCTCATCCTCCACCCCAAGAGTCTGAAAACAAATGCTCTTGAGAGGGTCTCTATATCAAGTGTAGGCCACATTATCAACAGAATCAAGGCTCGTTTTATGTTCAGGTCATCATTAAGTACAACCAAAAAAACAAAACCTCCATGTAATCTATAGTGGGACTCCAGGTCAGGTAAAGCCCTTGTGGGGTGTTTATTTTATTTTTTTAATTTTAGGCCTTTAAGGATATGTTCGGTTTCTCCAGATTCCACATTGTTTATAGAATGAAGTAGAACAGTATACTCACCCAGAAGGCTTTCCTGATCCTAACCGTGCTTCCGGAGATATTTAGATGCAAAATCCAGTGGTGGACATCCGTATAATGGTAGCACACTGGGCATGTATCATGCCGCTCCTAAAACTTTAAATTAATATCTTATACAGTTCTCCAGTGACAGCAGTACGGACTAATAATAATATTTCATCTTACTTTTCACTAGCCCGAGGGACAAGGCAGGGATGTCCGCTCTACCTCCTTCTCTATGTGATTTCAATTGAACCACTAGCAATAGCTTTACGTAGCAGCAAGGACATTAAGGCTCAGTTTCACAGACAAGGCTTATATTAGGCCAGGAGAAGGCCTAAGTCAGATTAGTAAAGCTGGGTCATTTAAGTATCTTGCATGAGCGTAGCTTACATTTGTTTTAGTCAGTCCCAGACTATGAAGTCCTGGAGTAAGCTTAAGTGACAACACCTGCGTCTATTGTCATTAGCCTAAGTGGGAGCACAGCCCATTAGCCTAACGGTGATTATAAAAACCTGGAATGGAATTGAGGACAGCTTTGTTGAAGAGAATTTTGACACCAAGCATGAATGAAGCCAGAAGAAAGCGCTCAAAGAACTTTACTGAGTTTAAAAAAACTGTACTTAAGCAAATTGTGGAAAATTATGCTGTCATTAAAAGTAAAGGTCATACTGCTGCCATTGAACACAAGAAGAGGAGAGCTTGAAATGCCCTCCATTTGTCTGCATCTTCATCCTGAAATAACAGCTCAAGAATCTGATGATGATGATGATGATGATGATGTTTGTATTATCAGGATGAAGATATCAGAGTCTCCTGAGCCCAGTGGTGTGTCCATGAAGAGTGACCGGTCTAACGGTCATATTATTGACTTTAAGAAGGACAGACCTGCTGAGAACAGGTGAGGATTGGTAAAAATGACCTTTGACCTCCATGTTTAAGTCCCTCAGAGGTGACAAAGATGTTTGGTTGATTGACCTGCTCTCAGAATGTCCTTTTTCCCAAACTGTATTTTTGATTTTTCAAACAAGTAAATTAACACTTACATAATCAGGCTTTCAATAAAACTCCCTCATCCTCCACCCCAAGAGTCTGAAAACAAATGCTCTTGAGAGGGTCTCTATATCAAGTGTAGGCCACATTATCAACAGAATCAAGGCTGGTGTTATGTTCAGGTCATCATTAAGTACAACCAAAAAAACAAACCTCCATGTAATCTATAGTGGGACTCCAGGTCAGGTAAAGCCCTTGTGGGGTGTTTATTTTATTTTTTTAATTTTAGGCCTTTAAGGATATGTTCGGTTTCTCCAGATTCCACATTGTTTATAGAATGAAGTAGAACAGTATACTCACCCAGAAGGCTTTCCTGACCCTAACAGTGCTTCCGGAGGTATTTAGATGCAAAATCCAGTGGTGGACATCCGTATAATGGTAGCACACTGGGCATGTATCATGCCGCTCCTAAAACTTTCAATTAATATCTTATACAGTTCTCCAGTGACAGCAGTACGGACTAATAATAATATTTCATCTTACTTTTCACTAGCCCGAGGGACAAGGCAGGGATGTCCGCTCTACCTCCTTCTCTATGTGATTTCAATTGAACCACTAGCAATAGCTTTACGTAGCAGCAAGGACATTAAGGCTCAGTTTCACAGACAAGGCTTATATTAGGCCAGGAGAAGGCCTAAGTCAGATTAGTAAAGCTGGGTCATTTAAGTATCTTGCATGAGCGTAGCTTACATTTGTTTTAGTTAGTCCCAGACTATGAAGTCCTGGAGTAAGCTTAAGTGACAACACCTGCGTCGATTGTCATTAGCCTAAGTGGGAGCACGGCCCATTAGCCTAACGGTGATTATAAAAACCTGGAATGGAATTGAGGGCAGCTTTGTTGAAGAGAATTTTGACACCAAGCATGAATGAAGCCAGAAGAAAGCGCTCAAAGAACTTTACTGAGTTTAAAAAAACTCTACTTAAGCAAATTGTGGAAAATTATGCTGTCATTAAAAGTAAAGGTCATACTGCTGCCATTGAACACAAGAAGAGGAGAGCTTGAAATGCCCTCCAGTTGTCTGCATCTTCATCCTGAAATAACAGCTCAAGAATCTGATGATGATGATGATGATGATGATGTTTGTATTATCAGGATGAAGATATCAGAGTCTCCTGAGCCCAGTGGTGTGTCCATGAAGAGTGACTGGTCTAACGGTCATATTATTGACTTTAAGAAGGACAGACCTGCTGAGAACAGGTGAGGATTGGTAAAAATGACCTTTGACCTCCATGTTTAAGTCCCTCAGAGGTGACAAAGATGTTTGGTTGATTGACCTGCTCTCAGAATGTCCTTTTTCCCAAACTGTATTTTTGATTTTTCAAACAAGTAAATTAACACTTACATAATCAGGCTTTCAATAAAACTCCCTCATCCTCCACCCCAAGAGTCTGAAAACAAATGCTCTTGAGAGGGTCTCTATATCAAGTGTAGGCCACATTATCAACAGAATCAAGGCTGGTGTTATGTTCAGGTCATCATTAAGTACAACCAAAAAAACAAAACCTCCATGTAATCTATAGTGGGACTCCAGGTCAGGTAAAGCCCTTGTGGGGTGTTTATTTTATTTTTTAATTTTAGGCCTTTAAGGATATGTTCGGTTTCTCCAGATTCCACATTGTTTATAGAATGAAGTAGAACAGTATACTCACCCAGAAGGCTTTCCTGATCCTAACCGTGCTTCCGGAGATATTTAGATGCAAAATCCAGTGGTGGACATCCGTATAATGGTAGCACACTGGGCATGTATCATGCCGCTCCTAAAACTTTAAATTAATATCTTATACAGTTCTCCAGTGACAGCAGTACGGACTAATAATAATATTTCATCTTACTTTTCACTAGCCCGAGGGACAAGGCAGGGATGTCTGCTCTACCTCCTTCTCTATGTGATTTCAATTGAACCACTAGCAATAGCTTTACGTAGCAGCAAGGATATTAAGGCTCAGTTTCACAGACAAGGCTTATATTAGGCCAGGAGAAGGCCTAAGTCAGATTAGTAAAGCTGGGTCATTTAAGTATCTTGCATGAGCGTAGCTTACATTTGTTTTAGTCAGTCCCAGACTATGAAGTCCTGGAGTAAGCTTAAGTGACAACACCTGCGTCGATTGTCATTAGCCTAAGTGGGAGCACGGCCCATTAGCCTAACGGTGATTATAAAAACCTGGAATGGAATTGAGGGCAGCTTTGTTGAAGAGAATTTTGACACCAAGCATGAATGAAGCCAGAAGAAAGCGCTCAAAGAACTTTACTGAGTTTAAAAAAACTCTACTTAAGCAAGTTGTGGAAAATTATGCTGTCATTAAAAGTAAAGGTCATACTGCTGCCATTGAACACAAGAAGAGGAGAGCTTGAAATGCCCTCCATTTGTCTGCATCTTCATCCTGAAATAACAGCTCAAGAATCTGATGATGATGATGATGATGATGATGTTTGTATTATCAGGATGAAGATATCAGAGTCTCCTGAGCCCAGTGGTGTGTCCATGAAGAGTGACTGGTCTAACGGTCACATTGTTAACTTTAAGAAGGACAGACCTGCTGAGGACAGGTGAGGATTGGTAAAAATGACCTTTGACCTCCATGTTTAAGTCCCTCAGAGGTGACAAAGATGTTTGGTTGATTGACCTGCTCTCAGAATGTCCTTTTTCCCAAACTGTATTTTTGATTTTTCAAACAAGTAAATTAACACTTACATAATCAGACTTTCAATAAAACTCCCTCATCCTCCACCCCAAGAGTCTGAAAACAAATGCTCTTGACAGGGTCTCTATATCAAGTGTAGGCCACATTAACAACAGAATCAAGGCTCGTTTTATGTTCAGGTCATCATTAAGTACAACCAAAAAACAAACCTCCATGTAATCTATAGTGGGACTCCAGGTCAGGTAAAGCCCTTGTGGGGTGTTTATTTTATTTTTTTAATTTTAGGCCTTTAAGGATATGTTCGGTTTCTCCAGATTCCACATTGTTTATAGAATGAAGTAGAACAGTATACTCACCCAGAAGGCTTTCCTGATCCTAACCGTGCTTCCGGAGATATTTAGATCCAAAATTGATCAGTGGACATCCGTATAATGGTAGCACACTGGGCATGTGTAGTGCCACTCCTAAAACTTTAAATTAATATCTTATACAGTTCTCCAGTGGCAGCAGTACGGAGCAATAATAATATTTCATCTTTTTTTTTCTGGCTTTAAATAAATACACGAAAAAGTGAACTGATGCCTGTAAACTTACCAAGAAGAGATTTATTGCTCGGGCATACACTACCCTTCCAAGTCTGTAAGAATAAAATAAAATATCTTGGTGTCTGGGTTACACAATAGTTTGGAATTTAGAGTGCTTGGATCTGTTAACGCTATCTTTAGCAGGTAAAATTAATACCATCAAGATGAATCTTCTGCCTTAGCTTTTATATATGTTTCAGTACATCCTAGTTTTACAGTTGGGAAGCAAATATCAGAATGATGTCCTATTGGCTGGAAACCGAGGAAACAGCTGATACTCCTGATTGGCTAGTTTTAGAGAGAGATTCCTGTAATAACACCTCATTATGTGCTTTATTGTGCTCTAGCATTCCTTATTCAGAGCCTTTATCTAATTATACTTCTAACCCAGTCATTGTTCATTCATTGAAAATATGGAACCAATTTAGACAACACTAAGATTTGACAATTCTCACCACTTTCCCCCATTGTGGGAAATCATGCATTCACACCATCCTTGACAGACTCATTATTTGGTGTCTGGTCCCGACATGGTGTCTGTGCATTTAATGACATGTTCATAAATGGATCTTTTGCCTCCTTTGAGCAGATTAGGCAGAAGTTTGGTCGTTCCAGGTCTCACTTCTTCAGATTCTTTGAAATCCGTAGCTTCATATCCTCTAATCTCACTGGTTTCCCTTTACAGCCCCCAAACACACTTTTAGATTCAGTCAATAATCTTAAATCACCCCAAAAGAGAAAGATAGGTGGTATATACTCCCTATTAGCAGAAGAAGGTTTCACAAATGTCAACTCCCTTAAACGCCAGTGGGAGGGAGATCTTATGGTCAGCCATGATGGAGAGAATATCTACATCTTCAATATATATGAAACACACTGTCATGCAGTTCTAAATTTTCCATCGACTGCACTGGACCAAAGCTAAACTGTCCCAGTTTATTTCAAGCATAAACCCTGTATGTGACCATTGTAAACAATCCCAAGCCACTCTGTTTCACATGTTTTAGGAATGTCCAAGGATATCTAATTATTGGTTATTAATATTTGAGATACTATCAAAGATTATAGGCCAAGAATTAGAGCTTTCTGTGTTTCCAGCTTTATTCAGGGTGGTGACGCAAAAACTAGTCATGAGTAATACTCCCAGAATCTCCTGTTCTTCGCCACACCTGTTGCTAGACATCAAATCCTGATCAGCTGTAAAGACTGTAACCCTCCAACGTTCAGACAGTGGATCAGAGACATGCTTCATTTTATTAAACTAGAGAAGTTTCAAGTGTATTTAAGTTTATTCAGACAAACTTGTTAACTGAGCGAGAAACAGCAACAAAACAACATGGTAGTCTGAAAAGGAGCAGGTACACAATCAAGGGGTCAGCTGACAAATTTCTAATAATATGGCGGCCTTTTCTTAGTAATGTTGAGACTTTGAGTTCTGATAATTTTGTGGAGGAATAAACTAAATAGGTATGACATAAGATGATCTAGAAGATACAACTGGAGAGATCCTGAAATGTTCCTCCAGTCCATTTATCAATGCTCCTTCCTCTTGTGTATTTAAATGTTGTCTCTGCACTGGAGTGTCAGATGTTCTGCTGTAGACCTTCAAACCCTCATTACAACACATATTTTACTTTGTCTTTTTGTGTTTTTTAATGCATTTACTGCAGATACATTTCTTTGTATCCTTAACTAAGTTGTTTTCTTTTTTTGTTTTCTGTTGGATGCTATCAGGGTTTTGGGAGGGGGAGTGAGGGCTCATATTTTCACTTCATACTGTTTTGACACTGTTGCACTATTGTGAGTTGCTGGAAATGTTTTTTTTTTTTTTTTTTTTTTTTTTTTTCTTTCTTTTCCTTTTTTTTTTTTTTTTTCTTTTCTTTTTTTTTCTTTCTTTTTTTTTCTTTCCTTTTTTTTTTCCTTTTTTTTCCTTTTTTTTTCTTCCTTTTTTTTTTTTCTTTTTCTTTTCTTTTTTTTTTTTTTCTTCTTTTTTTTTCCTTGAGTTGCTGGAAATGTTAAAAAAATTAAATAAACTTGTTAAAAAAAAGATGAATAGGGGAGCCTAACAGATGTCAGATGAAGTCGAGGTCAACGAAAAAGAGTGACAAAGAAGAGAGAGCAAAAGAGAGAGAGAGATCTCACAGGAGGAGTGGCTTTAGTTGAGTAACAAAGACATTATCAACCTATATTTGGCCAAAATTAAGTTGTATTTTGATTAAACATCCAATATAAGCACTCCCAACTGGGTAGGAAATCTTAAGGTAATCAATTTGATACCAAATACTATATATATCTTTAGAACAAGAAAGAATAAAACAATTTCGATTTTTTCAAAAAGTCAAACAAGCAACATACATGTGATTAAACTTAGACATATAAGTTTACATCTCTTTAAGATGGTCTGCTACCAAAACTTAAGGTGTAGAAATCATTTTGTAAGCATTCTTCAAAAAAACAGTGTGAAATTTAATAATACAGAGCTCACCCCTCAGTTTCCACTGAGGGGTGTTGTTGGATTGTCAGAAGGCTTTAAACAAACACTTCAACTTATTCATAAATTTGGCACTTTTAGAGCTAAAAACCTAGTCACATCATCAGGATGTATTTTTCATGACAGGATAAAATATCACATGGTTAGATGTGACCATTGTTTCATTTAAAGACTTTATAAGGTTTATTGTTTTTGTGTTGGCTGAAAAACATCTGGATAGAGATAAGGAGGAGCAGATGAGGAGTCCCAATGACCAGGGAGGTCAAAAGTCAACTTAGGAGGAGGGGCGGAGCCGGCAATGGAGTAGGACACGATTCACTTGAGCTCCCGCTGGACCTCTGCTTTGTCAAAATTTAGTAGCGCTTTGAGCACAATACTTTGATATGTTTGCTCAATAATACTGCTGTATACGGAAAGTTCATGCTTGGACAGTTTGATGGCGTCAAATCTCCGAAAATGTGCATACAAAGGAGCTTCCACCGCTGGGCCCAACACAGCCTCGGCTACGAGTACCAACACCACATTGGCGCCAAGGACCTCCCCGCGGTCTGATAATGAGAAGATGGATATCGTTAAAGCAGATATTCTGCAGTCGCTAAAAGCAGACATTTCCGAGACGATAAAGTCCGAGTTGAAGGCTGTGATGAAGTCTGAACTAAAGAAAGAGTTGAAAAGCGCACTCGCCGACGACTTCAGCTTCATAAAAGGTGAGCTGCAGGCTGTTAAGGTGGAGCTAGCAAACAACACTGTGGCGCTACATTCCGACATTGACCAAATGAAAACCACCATTCGGGAGGTTGAAGATGGGCTAAATACATGGTCCGACGAGGTGGCTGCTTTAAAATCTACAGTAATGGCCCTGAACACCGAGGTGACGGCACTCAAAGCGAAATGTGAAGACATGGAGGGAAGGCAGAGGCGCTGTAATCTCAGGATTATTGGAGTTGCAGAGGCTGATGGATCATGTTCTACTGCTGCGGTCTCATTGCTGCTCAAAGAGGTGTTACAGCTGGACAGAGACGTGCTTATAGACCGCTCGCACAGAAGTCTGGTCTCGAGACAGAACGGGAAAACACGCGCCATCATCGCCAAACTTCATTATTACAAGGACTGCACTGAGATACTGAGCCGGGTGCGTGCCATGGCGCGCGACCGAAAGCCGCTCACGTACAAGGGGCAGAGGATCGGCATCTTTCCGGACTACACTGCAAGCGCCAAAGCCCGGGCTGCCTTTTACGGAGGTGAGGAAGCTGCTATTCAACCGCCAGGGAGTTCGGTTTGGCATCTTATTCCCAGCGCGCCTCCGGATTACGCACAATGGAGAGGAGAAGGAGTTCACGGATGCAGCAGAAGCCATGAATTACGTTAAGGACAAAATCCACAGATAAGTTTTGAGATGGCTTAATGCAGTGACTAAACAGTGATGAACCTCATCTAAGTTTTTGTTTTCTTGTTAATGCACTTAGCATATCACAAATTTGTTTCTGATGGGGCAGTCTGTGTTTGTTTTATCTTGCTATACAGCAGTATCTTTGGTTATGGCTCTTCATGGGCGCTATTTTAATTATTCTTGTCCAAAGATGGTCCGGAGGGAGCTTTGATGTGGTTGGCTCGTTTAAGTTCCTCAACACAAACACTCAATGTGTGGAATTGTTTTTTGAGGATCATTTGTTCACCTCGTTTTAGGTGCTATGGGAGGGGGGAGTGGGATTTGCCAGACTTGTTCGTTTGTTGAATTGCCAGACATCTGTTGTTTTTATTTAATTGTTGTCAGATTATGGTTGTTACAATTTCGGCTCTTGATTCTCATCTTTATTCAACCAACATGAGTGGCTCTTCCAATCTCAGTGGTCTGGGTGGATGTTCACTTAATATTGTAAGCTGGAATGTTAAATCGCTTAATCATCCGGTAAAACGTAAAAAAGTATTTACGCATTTAAAACAACTTAAAACAAATATCGCATTTCTTCAAGAGACACACTTTCGTACATCTGACCATTCTTTATTGAAGGGGGCCTGGGCCGGGCAGATATACCACTCTAACTTTCTATCTAAAGCCAGGGGGGCGGCAATACTAATTGACTCAAACACCCCATTCACAATGACGAGTGTTGAGGCTGACTCTGCTGGGCGCTATGTTATTGTAGTAGGATTACTCTACACCTTCCCTGTTATTCTAGCTAACATTTATGCACCAAATTGGGACAATCCCATGTTTTTCTCCAATCTATTCTCCAGATTACCAAATATGACAACGCATCATCTCATCCTTGGGGGGGATATGAACTGTACACTCTCTTCAGTATTAGATTGTAGTTCACACAACAAATCCTGAGTGTCTAATTCAGCTCGTGCAATCCAGATGTTTCTTAACGTGTGGCGGTTTCGCAAACCCACCACTAGGGAATATTCTTTCTATTCTCCTGTTCACAAGACCTACTCGCGTATAGACAACTTTTTCCTTGATAATAGACTTCTCCCTCTTGTTACTGAGTGCAAGTACGGTGCAATTGTTATTTCAGATCATGGTCCTTTGACTTTGTCAGTGCGAATTCCCGGCACTCACTCCATTTACCGTCCTTGGACATTATACCCATTACTTTTATCTGATGAAGACTTTAATAGTTTAATTGCAACTGAAATTACATCATTTATTGATATCAATACAACTCCAGGAATGTCTTTTCTATGTATTTGGGAATCATTAAAGGCATATTTACGCGGACAGGTAATTTCATATAGTGTAAATTGGAAAAAGGTAAACAATATTCGTCTGAAAGAGCTCGCAGATGAGATATTAGAGCTAGATAGATTATATAGTTGTTCACCATCATCAGATATTTTGAAAAAACGTTTATCGCTTCAAACTGAGTTTGATCTCTTGTCGACAAAACAGGCCGAATATCTCATCTCTAAATCCCGACAAGGCTATTACGAACATGGTGAAAAGGCAGGACGTGTACTTGCTCACCAGCTGCGCCAAAGGACAGCTAAGCAGACCATTCCTGAAATTAATGATCAATGTGGTGTCAAAAACACAGATAGTTTAAAAATAAACTCTTGTTTTCAAAATTTTTATAAGTTATTATATACTTCTGATTCCTCTGCAAGCCCCTCTGAGCTGGATGCCGTCTTTAAACCTCTGCATATCCCATCTTTAGATCCAGAGTTAGCTGCTGACCTGGAGCAGGACCTCTCGACTGCAGAGATAGCATCTGCAATTAGCTCTATGCAAAGCAGCAAATCTCCAGGCCCGGACGGATTTCCAGCTGATTTTTATAAAAAGTTTTCCGCTCAGCTATCACCCTTGTTATTGTCAGTTTTCGAAGAATCACTATCATCGGGGTCCCTCCCTCAGACCATGCGTCAGGCAGTTATCTCATTATTACTGAAAGGGGGTAAAAACCCCTTTGAGTGCGGTTCATTCCACCCAATTTCCCTTCTTAACACAGACGCTAAAAGTCTTGCCAAAGTGTTGGCGCGTCGTCTGGAGGTGGCTCTTCCCTCGATTATTTCACCTGACCAAACTGGTTTTATGAAGAATCGTTATTCATTTTTTAATATCAGGCGCCTTCTGAATGTCCTCTATGGCCCCTCTCCACCCGGAACACAAGAGATAGTGCTTTCACTTGATGCTGAAAAAGCCTTTGACCGAGTGGAGTGGGGCTATCTTTTCTGTACGCTTGAGAGGTTTGGATTTGGACCCAAATTCTTATCTTGGGTAAAACTTCTAAAGACATCCCCTATGGCTGCCGTACGCACCAACAATAATTTGTCTACTTACTTCGAGCTCCACCGAGGTACAAGACAGGGGTGTCCATTGTCGCCCCTTTTATTTGCAGTTGCAATGAAACCTCTTGCTCTTGCTCTGAGGCAGAATACTGACATCAAAGGTATTTGGCGTGCTGGATTAGAGCATAAAGTCTCGCTTTATGCGGACGATATGTTACTGTACATATCCCAACCTCTGTCCAGCCTCCCTAATCTATTGGTCCTACTCCAAGAATTTAGCAATTTATCTGGCTACAAAGTTAATGTTCAGAAGAGCGAGCTGATGCCTATTGGATCCAGTCAGACTCTTTTAGACTCATTTCCTTTGAAAATTAGCCCCAGAAAATTTAAATACCTCGGAATCTGGATCACCAATAAATATAAGGATCTGTACACTGCAAATTATCAACCCCTTTTATCTAATCTTAGAAATGATTTTGAGCATTGGGACTCTCTGCCTCTCTCTCTAGGTGGTAGAATTAATATAGTCAAAATGAATGTCTTGCCCAAATTTTTATTTATATTTCAATGTCTTCCCTTTTTTCTGACAGTCCTTCTTCTCAAAGTTGAACAACTATATTTCAACTGTTATCTGGCACAAAAAACCACCCCGCATCAAAAGAAGTATGCTACAGAGACCTTGTGCAATGGGCGGCATGGCTCTCCCGAACTTTTTGTATTATTATTGGGCCGCCAATATACGAGCAATGTTGTATTGGAGGAATAGTAATACTGCATCTCCTGTATGGACAACTGTGGAGGGAGCCTCAGTTGGTTCCACCTCTTTGTCAGCTTTACTATGTGCTCAACTGCCATTTGCACAACCTCTCTCACTTCACCTCCAATCCAGTTGTCATACACTCAATCAAAATTTGGAATCAGTTCAGAAGGTCCTTCTCCCTAAAGAACATGCCCCAGGCTGCTCCTATCAAAAAAATAACATCTGTTCATCCCATCAATACTAGATTATACTTTTGATATCTGGGCTGGAAGGGGTTTGATTTCTTTGTCTGATCTTTACATTAATGGCATTTTTGCCTCTTTTGAGCAGCTGGTTCAGAGGTACGATATCCCCAGGTCCCATTTCTATAGGTATTTACAGCTCCGGAATTTTGTGGCCTAGAACTCTGATTGCTTCCCTAGGCCCCCTCCCACTTCTTTGTTAGATACGATTTTTACTTTGAAGTCAGTCACAAATCGAACCATTGGCTTGATTTATGATTTAATTGATACACACAATCCAACATCTTTAAATCTCATTAAAAGGAAGTGGGAGATTGACTTTGATGAGGTGATTCCTGAGGAGACTTGGCAGAAAATAATCAAGAACATTTTTTTGTCCTCCATTTGTTTAAGGCATGCTGTTATACAATTTAAAATTGTTTATCGTTTACACTGCTCCAGGGCCAGGCTTGCCAAGATTAATGTAGATATTGATCCTACTTGTGTGAGATGCAGTCAGGCCCCTGCCACTCTTCTACACATGTTTTGGACTTGTCCTAGGCTCCATTCATTCTGCCAAAACATTTTTGGAACTTTTACTAAGATATGTGGGAAAACAGTGGAGCCGTCACCATATATTGCTTTGTTTGGAGTGGCGCTCGTGGACTCTCCTCTTCAACTGCAATGGGAAACCACCATGTTGGCTTTCTGTTCTCTACTAGCTAGGAGACTGATCTTGCTCAAATGGAATGACTTTGTGCCACCCTTATTTAATCATTGGATCAGGGAAGTTATGTGTCATCTCAGATTGGAAAAGATCAGATACACCATTAGGGGATCTACTGGGACATTTTATAACATTTGGCAGCCTTTTCTGAGTTTTGTGGAATATATGGATGCCGAAAATACAACGTAAATAATTTTATTTTCATTGTAATGGTTCTGTGTTTTATGATGTCTGGCAATTGATGTAACATGTGATGTGTAGGTTTGTGTGTGTATATGTGCACACATGTATATGTGTTTATGCATGTATATACATGTGCACATGTATCTTAATATCTGGTTTTGGGGGATATTTTGTTCTTTTGTATGTTATGATTTTTATTTTTATTATTATATATTTTTTTCTTTTTCTTTTGTTCCTTTTTGGATTTGGGTTCTTGATAAAGGAAAAAAACGTAATAAAAATACATTGATAAAAAATAAGTCAACTTAGATGCCACCTATGAATCTTCTGAGGCTGGAAAAAAATTATTTAAAACTCTGGGAACGTAGTCTGTTTGGACACCTGATTAGGTCTCAGTCAATTACTGTTTAGGAAAGACGTCCGAGTAATAAATACATCTCTCACATCTAGGCAGATGTCTGCTCATTGTAGTTGGCAGGACATAGAGGGAGACTTCATGGTGCTACATGTCTCCAGTGAATTACAACCATGGTCCTTCAGATAGAGGGAGGAAGGAATGAAGACATTCTTGTCCTTTAAGAGTTTTTTTCAGTTCATCTTGCTACAACTGTGTGGAAATCTTTTGTCTATTGTCTGTCCGCAGGACATGGCCAAAACATATGTCCATATGCAGGACAGTAACCACATCTTGGATGGACAGGGTTTATTGTGGAAAAGATTCTAGCCAGCTTATCATTAGATTTATGTACACAAAGAACCTTAAACTGAATCTGCTCATGACATAAACATAGACAGAAGTATATGTACAGGTTAAACTTCTCTGCCAGACATCCTCCGATAGCCCCTCTCCCAAATCTGTCTCCCATGCAGCTTTTGTTCTGTCCCAAGATATTTTATTTAATCCTGGTCTCACTTTGTAACTAAGACCTGTTTCCTGTAATAGGGATCTAGTTGTAAAATAAAATCTGTCTGATTCCTTGGTGCCAAGTGGGAAAAAGAGAGAAACGTCTTTTTGCAAAGCTAAAAACTTGAAGATATCTGAAAAAAATCAAATCAAGATGTGTCACAATATATTATGAATGCTTTGACAGAAGAGAAATTATCTTCTGAGGAAAAAGTCACTGAGAATAAAAGCCCATGTCTCTGCAAAGACTGAAATGTACTATCTTGTATAGAATGTGTGAAGAAATGATTATTTGCAATTGGGAGAAATTCACTGACCTGTTTTAAACCCAAATGTCTCCTTAACTGAAACCAAATTTTAAGCCATATCAATGGTGAAGTGAGAGTGGGTTTCTGCCCACCCTTATTTTTATATGTAGAAACCCAATACAAAAGTTTTATTACATTGGCTTCCCAATCATAAAAAAGCATGAGGCAGACCAAGACTGTGAGGAATTTTCCCTTTATTATCCTTCGAAAGCTCAGTTGGTTTGTACCTCTACCTGACATTCAGAACAAAAATGACAAAAAGCAGCTGGGTGCAATCAAATGGAGCTTTAATCTGTCTTCTTGTCCGGACAAGACAGTTACAACCCAAAGTCACTTGAGGCTGTTTCTCATGAGAAAGATGGCCTTGCAGGTACGAGTTCATCGAGTTTACAGAGAATCACTGAGTTTTTTGGGGAAAAAAAACCATCTGGGAATCATTTGAAATACATAGGGATTCTAGGAAAAATTTTAACTGTATTTATATGAAATGGGTTTTTGAAGTCCTGTGTTGTTTGCTCCAATACTTATAGTCATACATCCCCTTCACTGATCAAATAACGTTGATGCTTAAATATGTAAAAGTGTCCTTTTTTATTTTAAAAGGAAACTCAGAGTTATCCTTACATACATCATTAAAAGAAAAAGTAGAGTCTATGAGTTGTTGATCTTATAACCCAAATTCCTTTAGAATGCATAATAGTTTCAGTATGGATTCCTGAGGGCTGGATATTTTTATATAATATTAAATTGTGGCCGTAGAGTGACACTTTATGCAGTTTACTGCCCCAAAAGAATCCTTTAATACCATCTTCCACCCTGAAAGCTATAGCAAGTGTCTTGAATGCCAAATTAAACAGTTAAGGAGAGAGACTACAGCCTTGATGGCAGCCCCTATGGAGCTTTAAATAGTCAGAGATTATAGTGATTGTCCATTATGCAGTCGTAGGAGAGCAATACAATGTTTCAAGCCCAGTCAAAAGTGATGGAACAAAGCCAAATCTTTCTAGAAATCGTGAACAAATATCTCCACTCAACCTGGTCGAACGCCTTCTTGGTATCTAATGAAATCACCACCTCCGATCCACAGGTGATGGTAATTCATGCTGAGTCACTGATCTCTGTAGGAGCTATTTAGTGTTTTTTTTTCTTTGTTTTTGTTTAGAATTTAGTTGAGTTTTTAGATTTTTACTATTTTAAATCAATTAATTTTGATTTAATTATGATGACATTTTTGTTAGTATTCCAGTAGTTTATCATTTCTTTAGTTTGGGTGTTTTGTTTATTATTTGTTTAATTTGGGCATGGTGGCACTATAGGTTATATAGGTAGGCGCACGGTAGGACCAGCACACACCTGGGTGAGCAAATGTTTTTTTACCGGAGCGGGAGAGGCGCAGGGATTTTTCCTTTGTTCTGTGTTTGCTTGATTTCTGGTTAAATAAACCATGTTTTTGTTGAAATTGGACATTCGTTTGGACCTTACGTTTTTCCCATCCGTGTACACCACAGCCCACGGTGCAAGAGTGGCCTTTTGAGCCTTTTATGAAAGATTTTGTTTGAAACTTTTCGTTGCCTTTTTTTGTGGACAAACGGTCACTACAATCTCTTTAATTCTGTTCTGATCTACAGAGGTCAGATGGAAACATCTGGACTCCCCAGTATCTTCTCCAGACTGCCTGAATCAGAGCTGGACTCCATATTTCTGGTGAGAACATCACACTTTAACAGTGAAGTCCATGATCTACACGTCTGCTGCTCCACCATGATCCAGATGTTAATGTCAGTGTTCTGCTCTGTCACATTGAATCTCCACTGTCTTCTGTTCTCCAGCTGCTGGAGGAGAACATCATCAGCTTTGTGAAGAACAGGCTGAAGGGAATCCGGAGAGGTTTAGGTCCAGATTACCCAGGATGCTCAGAGGCTTCGAGCAAGGATGAGATGGTTGGTGAAGATGAGGAGCAGAGGAGCATCAGAGAGGCATTTCTGAAGATCACATTGGGTTTCCTGAGGAGGATGAATCAGGATGAGCTGGCTGACTATCTATGGAGCGGTAAGAGCTTTATTCTGAAGGTCAACTATGATGAAGGGGGGGTTATCATCTATGACAGGGGTCTGCAGCCCAGAGCACCGAGATCTGGTCCATGGTCCTAAATGCTGCTGGTTTACAGCAAGTGAGAACTTTTTCAAGGTACAGTCTCTTTAGTGTTAAATTTTGGACCCAAAAGCTAGAGATGGAGAAAACGACAAGGGAAGCAAGGGTTTATCGGTTAACACGATCCAAAACAACCATGATTAGCGACAGTCCAGTGCTCATGTGAGAGTTCATGTAAATAAGGTGAGTATATAAAGGTTGTCAGGGTGAGAGCTCCAGGAGACACTGCAAGGAGAGGGAGCAGAAGACAGAGGTAAGTTTCCAAGTGGTGGAGGACAAAAAGTACAATCAAAAAACACTCTTCAATGAAGCAAGCTCCAAAGCAGAGATTAAAAAAAGGATTAGAGCCAAGAGGAAGACAGAGTAGAGCAGAAGGTACGGCCAACAAACCACTCAGGATGAGTAAATCCACCAGCGAAGAAGAGGTTACGCCAGGCAGCCTTTATACAAGTGGAGATTAGTGATCATGTGCATGTGTGTGGCAACAGCAGCGTGGGGAGAGAGGTAGCCATGTCCACTGCCAGCAGAGGCGCAGAAATGGAGGGGGAGAGACTGAGAGGAGGATGAATCCTCACAATTTAATTTTTTATAAACAACCCACCTATTAGCAGCCAGTCACAGTCATCAACTCATTTTTACCAGCTGCAGTGAACGCATCTCTGAGCCTCACTCTCCACGAGGTCAGCGGCTTCACCACCGCAGCTGGAGTCCTGAAGACCACAGCCCCAAAAGTTCAACACAGTGGTCTTTACTTGTCTTTACTGAGTCAGTGGATCCACATCTCTGTGAGCAGATCCTCTCACACATGAAGAGTGCAGGTCCTCTGAGCTGATCAGAAAAAAAATATTAAAAATATAGTATCTGACAGTGGTATCCCTTACTGCATTTGCCATCACTTTCTCATTATAAGAGAAAGTTGGAGGCATGTCATGTGTGACATTGACCTTATCATAGAGATGGACGTTCTGCTTAGAAATAATTTTTGCTGGACAAAACAAGCAACAATTATGTTACACACTGCTTGGGGTTCCACTCACAAGTAGGTGAGACATGCAAAAATACGGCTTTGCTTTTTTTTTACTTTTTGTGGGACAGATAAACTCTGGCTGGTCAAAAGATATTGAAAATTAGGTATTTCTACTTTCTGTGCTTTTTTCTTTCTTCAAGTAAAGTCAATCTGAGAGACCTCATGTTGCCTGTTCTACCAGTTTTAACACACCTAGCAACCTTCAGTGTGATTTGCAGTCTTTAGAGTACTCATTATCCAGATTTAGTAATGTTGAAAAGTTTGGATCTGGATCAGACTGATCCAATCCAACTTTGTTTTGAACAACTGGGATAAAATTAAGATGGATGACGTGTTTGTGCATAGCTAAAAAAGGGATTTCAAAATCTGGATAATTCTGATCCAGATTGCACCTTTTGAACAGCTGGCTCCAATCATCCTGCTCCTCCCAACTTTCACTTCATTGACAAATTTAGTCTGTTCTGGGACTGAGCCTCACTTGTCATGCATGGTTGGATCCATCCCAACAGAATCTACATGCTGCCCCTCAGCCAAGTAATTTAGCACCACCAAGTCTCCTTCCTCTGGTACGCAGACGACACACAGATATACCTTCCTCAAAGGACTCAGAGTGACATCAGCTGTTGGATAGAAGAAAAACTTCCTTCAGCTCAGTAACTCAAAGGGTGAATTCTACCCCTGAGCCCTTCCCTTTTGTCTTACTCCTTCCTCTTACACCTTCCCCTTAGGCCTCTGTTTTGAAGGCCAAGGTGAAGAGGTGAAGCTGACAAACGAGATGCCACTTGATTCCCGCCACGTAATCATCCAGAGCCGCTGTGGCTGTGACATAGGCAGATGTGACAATAGTAGCCACGGCTGTCAATAACCATAAATTCTACAATGCAACCAACAACTAGAAACATGGTTAATATTTTAATTAATTAATAATTACTTATAGTTAAGCGCTTCCTTTTTCTCCCCTTTCACTCAACATTAAACCCACAGACAGAACTTTCAGAGTTCTGTTAGATTCTGACCTCAACTTCTCCACCGACATCAACAAAGTCATCCAGTCCTGTTTATTTCATTTAAGAACCATTTTAAAAATAAAAGAAGTACTCTCCCCACCAGATCTGGAAAAAACTCATCCATACCCTCACCCTGCAGCTCTCTCCTTCTGCTTTACATCAAAAATCTTTTTCTCACCTCCAACTGGTTCAGAATACAGCAGCTCAGCTTTTGACAGGTTTAAACAGACATCACATCACCCAACTTCAGCTTCTTTCACTGTCTCCCATCAGTATCGAATCCATTTTGAGATTGAACTGATCTCTTTTAATGCTTTCCTGGGCCTCACTCCTGGCTATATTTCAGAGGAACTGATCTGTTATGATCCAACTCACAGCCTCAGATCCTCAGACGGGGGCATCCTGGTCACTCTAAGGTCGACTCCAAATGAAAGTTGATGGAGCTTTCTCCATCAGAGCTCCTACACTTTGGAACAATCTGCCCGAGGAGATGAGGCCTGCAGAAAGAGTCTTTTTAAGTCACTTTTAAAATCTCATCTTTACAGACTTGCTCTCCTGTGATCTCATCTTATTTCTGTATTTCTGTCATTTTAGCTCAGTATTTGTCTTTATTGTTCTCATAATTTAGCTTCCATTAATTGTAGCTTCTTTGTTGTTTACTTTTAATGTTTTCATCTTCATATCAATATCATTACTTACTTTTATTAGACATTTAAAAGACTCCAGAAATGCTGCTGCTCTCTCCTCTTGGTTCTTACTGTGTTTGGTTTATTCTGTCATTGTGTGTTTGTGAGAGTTTTTTTTTTATTAAAATTGAGCTTGTAAAACCTTTGTTTTTAATAGTACTTTACAAATTAAGCTATAAGTATGATTATTAATATCTGCTTCAATATGATACCTAAAGGTTTAAAAAAACACTTTTTGGTAAAATGAGAAGATGTGAGCAGCCCCTCTGAGATGACAGGACTTTGTCCAGGATCCAGACTTTAATGTCATTTGTTTTTCCTTCAGGATCTGACGCCTCAGTGTGCCGAGGAAAACTCAAGTCCAACCTGAAGCAGAAGTTCCAGACCGTGTTTGAGGGGATCGCTAAAGCAGGATCCCAGACCCTGCTGAACCAGATCTACACAGAGCTCTACATCACAGAGGGAGAGGCTGGAGGGGTCAATGAGGAACATGAGGTCCGACAGATCGAGACCACATCCAGGAGACCACACAGACCAGAGAAGACCATCAGAGGAGAAGACATCTTTAGAGGAACACCTGAAGAAGATGGACCAATCAGAACAGTGATGACGAAGGGCGTGGCTGGCATTGGTAAAACAGTCCTCACTCAGAAGTTCACCCTGGACTGGGCTGAAGACAAAGTCCACCAGGACATTCAGTTCATGTTTCCATTCACCTTCAGAGAGCTGAATCTGCTGAAGGAGCAGAAGTTCAGCTTGGTGGAGCTTGTTCATCACTTCTTCAGAGAAACCAAAGAAGCAGGAATCTGCAGGTTTGAGGAGTTCAGGTCTTGTTCATCTGGACTTCCACCAAACCAGAATCCTGACTGATGTCACAAAGTCCACCTCAGTGGATGTGCTGCTGACCAACCTCATCAGGGGGAACCTGCTCCCATCTGCTCACATCTGGATCACCACACGCCCTGCAGCAGCCAATCAGATCCCTCCTGGATGTGTTGACATGGTGACAGAGGTCAGAGGGTTCACTGACCAGCAGAAGGAGGAGTACTTCAGGAAACGGTTCAGAGATGAGGACCAGGTCAAAAGAATCATCTCCCACATTAAGAAGTCCAGAAGCCTTCACATCATGTGCCACATCCCGGTCTTCTGCTGGATCACTGCCACAGTCCTGGACCATGTGCAGGAGACCAGAGAGGGAGGAGAGCTGCCCAAGACCCTGACTGAGATGTACATCCACTTCCTGGTGGTCCAGTCCAAAGTGAAGAACATCAAGTATGATGGAGGAGCAGAGACTGATCCTCACTGGAGTCCAGAGAGCAGGGAGATGATCCGGTCTCTGGGTAAACTGGCTTTTGAGCAGCTGCAGAGAGGAAACCTGATCTTCTATGAGCCAGACCTGACAGAGTGTGGCATGGACATCAGAGCAGCCTCAGTGTACTCTGGAGTGTTCACACAGGTCTTTAAAGAGGAGAGTGGACTGTACCAGGACAAGGTGTTCTGCTTCATCCATCTGAGCGTTCAGGAGTTCCTGGCTGCTCTTCATGTCCATCTGACCTTCATGTCTGAGGTCAGTCTGATGGCAGAAGAACCATCAACCTCCAACACATCTACAATCACACAGCTGCACCAGAGAGCTGTGGACCAGGCCTTACAGAGTCCAAATGGACACCTGGACCTGTTCCTGCGCTTCCTCCTGGGTCTTTCTCTGGAGACCAGTCAAAACCTTCTACGAGGTCTGATGACACAAACAGGAAGTAGATCACTGACCAATCAGGAAACAGTTGAGTACATTAAGTCAAAGATCAGTGAGGACGTGTCTGCAGAGAAGAGCATCAATCTGTTCCACTGTCTGAATGAACTGAATGATCATTCTCTAGTGGAGGAGATCCAACAGGCCCTGACATCAGGACGTCTCTCCACAGATAGACTGTCTCCTGCTCAGTGGTCTGCTCTGGTCTTCATCTTACTGTCCTCAGAGAAGGACCTGGATGTGTTTGACCTGAAGAAATACTCTGCTTCAGAGGAGGCTCTTCTGAGGCTGCTGCCAGTGGTCAAAGCCTCCAGCAAAGCTCTGTAGGTGCACCTACCTGCACAGGTCACATCAGATTTCTGTGACTCCAAGAATGATGATTAACTGTTTGTTTTTTATGTTCTTCTGATTCTTTTCTCAGGCTGAGTGGATGCAGACTGTCAGAGAGAAGCTGTGGAGCTCTGTCCTCAGTCCTCAGCTCACAGTCCTCTGGTCTGAGACACCTGGACCTGAGTAACAATGACCTGCAGGATTCAGGAGTGACTCTGCTGTCTGATGGACTGAAGAGTCCACACTGCAGACTGGAGACTCTCAGGTGAACATCATAGGCACAAATCCCAGGGAGAAGCAGGGGACATGTCCCCCTCTTCACAAAGTTTTCCCCACCAAAAATGCTTTTTAAATAAAACTTTTCTATTAGTACAGTAACATGTTTTGACGGTACGATACAAGTAATGCTACTTGATACACTGCATTGTCAGACAATTTTAACTGTTAAAGATTACATCCCACACTTCCCTCACAATAGTTTGGTCGAAACTTTTTCCTCACAGCGACTGTCATAGCTGCTGCTCCAGAGCTCTGTGCACACAGAGACAGGTGGGCACAGTGGTGGTGATCAGATGAAGTATGAGTTTCAAAACTCAGAATCGTTGATAAGTTGTCGATCACTGCATTTGTTCAACAAGCACGACATAAAAAGCAAAGTTTCAACTCCAGTGTTTGAAGTCTGCCGGCATGGTTTAAATTAACAGCACACACCTAATAAGGTGTTTTTTTTAAGCTAAAACAAAATCTGCACCGTATGTGGCACATTCTTTCATTTTAGTTTGTGAATTGTCCAGAGTTTTTCTCTGCAGACTGTGACAGTCAGAGAGGACAGACAGGTGACATACTGACATCTTCATCCTCTCAGATGACACAAATATCACACTGTATTAAAATTCTCTTTAAACATTATTGACGGACCTCTATCCCAGATTTGTTTATTTAAAAAGGAAGTAGTTGTAGTTTACTTATATGTTCACTTGAACACATCCAGTTTCTGAATTTGTTTTGACTATTAATTTTCACTCCTTATATTCCTCCAATTAAAACACTTTTTACATTATTTTTTCAGTCAGGTGATTTTTCACTGGATATTTAGTTTGAAAAGTTTGTTAATTTAAGTTTTGTGATATATTCAGATTTTTTTTTCTTTATTTTTGACATTTTAATAAGAGCATATACTTGAAGAATAGTTTGATGGAGCTTGGTTATTCATTACTGTTTTTTCTAATAGTTGTAGAACTTTTTTTGAGCTCTCAGTTCTTCAAAAGCTGCTCTAGCAATGATCAGAAATTCAGTTAGGTCACATATGGTGTAGTTTGCACCTTCCAACCAACAGAACTCTTCGAATTACTTGTTTAACACAAACAGACAGGTAGGATATGGACTAAGAAGGAACAACGTACAGTTATTGTTTAATATAACTATACAAGACATTTGAGAAAGTATCAAAACAATACATCAAATTATAGCATTTATTTTATTTATTTATTTTAATGTCCCCCCCCAAGAAATTACTTTCTGAAATTTTGCTGTTTATCCCCCCCCCCAAAATTGAACTGTAATTTTTGGCCCTGGTGAATATTCAAAATCTCCTTTACATTAGAAACTAAAATCAGAGTTAAAGGTACAGTGTGTCGCTTTTAGTGACATCTAAAGGTGAGGTTTGAGATTGCAGCACTCGGGCGCTCCCCCCTCCCTGATGGAGAACCCCTGAGCTACGGTGGTCTTCCAAGGACAAGAAGCATTTTTTCAACATGGCGTCGTCAACGAACGTTTCCAGCTACCAAGCTATCAAATATCTCTGTTGATTCACCACATTTGAAAGTTCAGAGAGCATTTTAGGCGAGAAAGTCACCATGTAGAATACCAAAATGTGGTCATTTGAGCCATAAAACGCACAGATACAAACTTCATTGCGGTATTTCGGACATTCTGTTAAAGGTGCAGTCAGCGATGTGGGAGAAAACTAGTGGAGGGTTTGTTTACATTCAAATTTAGACCCGCCTCCCGAAAGCTGACGGACGTGCATCATCATGGAAACGGCCGTAGAAACTGCGTAGCTGACGTAGCTAAGGAAACCCCGACTGGTCAAACAACCTGACTGCCAATATTGAAAACATCACAACAACAGTACATTTTGGCAGATTATACAATAAAATGAATGCCTGATGGCTGCTACTGTTATGTGAAGCACCATGAAGCTAATGTTGCTTAGCTTAACTATCCAGCAGAAAGACGGCGCCATCCGCGTTCGTTTTCAGGTCTTTCAATTAGCAGAGTTCCCTCCACCGTCAGAAAGCAACACCAGTGTTGACCTGGGTCTTTGCTCTTTTAGTCATAGCCCTTCTTTTTCACTTTTCACTCCTCTGACCTTTTTCTTTGGGCTGTTTTTCAGCCATTGCTACTGCAACTATTGTATCTCTCTCTTACGCTAACTGTGCACGCTACGCAAACTACAACTCCCCCTCCCTCCTCTATCTGATCTGCGCATGAGTATGATCGCCCCCTGGATGTGGGGGGGTTTACTTTGTTTTGGTAACTCGGACCGAGCCCCAGTATTTACCTGCTGAAATTCTGAGTCAAGGCTGTATATTGAGACCGGATTTTTTTTTCAACATGCTCTCAGTGGGGACATCTTGTGGATGGAGAGGAGACATACGGTGAATTTCAGAAATACTGCATTAGATAAGAAGATTAGAAGATCACTGAGTGCACCTTTAAGCTTGCTATTATGCTATCGAAGAAACTTCCGGTCGGCTCCAAAACAAGAGCCTAATTTACAAAAGCGTTAAAGAACTAATAGGAGATAATGAAGAATGCTTTTATTTTGAAAATGGTAAGTTTGCTAGTGGCTGATTTTTAGCTGAATGCCGTCTCAAGCCGACTTGACATTTATGTTATGATAAATGTTATATATAATATTATGATATTGTTACGACCTGAGGCTGTTTTTTATTTGAGACCGTTTTTCCAGTATTTTGTCTGCTGACTTTCATTTTGAAGCCTGAGGCCATATTATCTGATGGAGGTTTTATTGAGGGGGGTTTTTCTGATGCAGTTTGGTCTGAGAAATGACACAGAGGTTTTCCTGAGACCGAAGTATCCTAAAAAGTACACCTTACCAACGTGTACATGTGCTACTAAATGACGAATTAAGAGCAAACAATAAGATTAAGGAGTACGGTGAAAATCTTTATCTTTGTCTCATCAACAGCGCTATATAGCTCAGTTATCAGCCTATGTTTTCTGTCCACAGAAAGTTGCTTGTGGCTGTGAAATAAGCCTCTCATAGCAGATACATTCTCTGCGTCTTACTCCGACTTCTCCCGAAAGTAAACAAATAAATTCAGCTCCATATAAGAGTAAAATTCAACACTTAGTCTTACCTGTCCAGCAAAAAACAGGCAACTTCTGCGTCTGTCTGCAAACTTATCCTTCAGGGACTTCCATCTGGGAAAGGCAGCGCCGATGTTGACCCTGTTTTTTTTGTCTTAGCCTGTCCCGATTGCGTTTGGCTTCATCCTGTTTTCGTTTCTTTGACAAAGTTTCATGCTCCACTGATGGCAAATTGTACGTGTGGTCCTCCATGTTTGTTTGTATTAGCACAGCTGCTTGGTAATCACTCTCTTCTTCGTCGATTTCACAACTGTGCATTTCCGGCAGGCATCGAAAAAAAACGCGAAATCGTATTTTTGTCTGTTCTGGGTTACGGTAGAAAAGATGGCGACGCAAGATGGAGGCCTCTATAAACGGGCGACCCTCTCCTAGATTGATATGAATGACTTTTTCTAAGGTAACGAAAACAAAACATTAATTATTTAAGGCTGATTAGAAACTACTTTTAATATAATTTTAAATAATATATTCAATTTTTACCAAGTCTGTCATTTTATATTTTTTTTCATTTAGCATTTAATAATACACACTGGACCTTTAAAACATAGTTGTAGAGTCTTTTTTATTTTGTGTATTTTAACTTTGCATTTGTTTTTGCCAAGTGACACACAAGATGAAAAATGAACAATGAATCTGCAGGAGACACTTGAGGTTGACTTACACCAGAGGCTAACTCCTAGAATGTTTTTGAACTGAGTGAAGATCTTTTTTAGGTTGAGTGGTTGTGGACTGTCAGAAAGAAGCTGTGGAGCTCTGTCCTCAGTCCTCTGCTCACAGTCCTCTGCTCTGAGAGACCTGGACCTGAGTAACAACGACCTGCAGGATTCAGGAGTGACGCTGCTGTCTGATGGACTAAAGAGTCCACACTGCAGACTGGAGACTCTCAGGTGAGAATAAAAATGTTTAAATTAAAAACAAAGCTGAGACCATCATCTGAGCTCCTGAGCCCCTTCAACATGAAGGAGCTCCAAATGTTCACTAAACAGACTGAGGGCTTTAGTCAGGAAACAGAAGACATTCAGGAAGGAGACTCTCATGATCCTCACAGTCTCCCTGAAGGTTAAAGGTCAGAGGAGAGGTGGCTAACCTCAGGGTGGATCAGGTTCCTCTAAAAACTCTGCAGGGAAAGACCAACAGTCCTGAGGTCTTTCAGGAGGGTCAAAGCTGTTGGAACAGAACATGTCTGAGTCTTTGAAATGATGGACCCATCAATCAGCAGCACATCCAAACATTCATCATTTTATAGAAACCAAACTAGGACAGAGTCCTTCAGTCTGTGGTCTTCAGCCCAGTCCATGAGGACCTAGACTTGTTCTAAGCTATATCAGATAAAAAGGAGGTTTTCAGCCTGCTCTCAGAGAGGGGGTCTCCTTCTTGGATCTGGACTATAGAGGACTTTAAAGGTTCTGATGGTTAAATGCTTCTCCTCCCATACTATTTTAGAGACTGAAGGTACCACAGACAGGCTTTCATTCTGGACCTGATGCTGTGATGTTAAACTGTGGATTCACCTGTCTGTCTGTCTGTCTGTATGTCTGTCTGTCTGCAGTCTGTCCGGCTGTCTGGTCTCAGAGGAGGGCTGTGTGTCTCTGGACTCTGCTCTAAGCTCATCCTCTCTGACAGAGCTGGACCTGAGCTACAATCATCCAGGAGAACGAGGAGAGAAGTTGCTGTCTGCTCGACGGGAGGATCCACGCTGCAGCCTGAACATCCTGAGGTACATTGACACCATAGAAGAAGAAAGAATCACATGTTGATGTTCAGCAGGCTGAAAAGTGAGATGACTGAGAGTCAGAGACGTCAGAGCTGCAGAGAGAGACTGGAGACTGGTTTGAGTTTGGACAGGAAGTCAGACTGTGGCTGCAAACTCTGATTTATTACTATTTTAGTTTTTTCAGACATTTTTGTCCTATAATTGTGAAACACCTGTCAACCGCTCTGTTCATGTTTCTGTCTTTGTTTATTGTGTCCCAGTTTTGTCCATGAAGTCCTTCTTCAGAGCATGTATTGATTGGTCAGTGTGTTGTCTCCTGTGCTCTGTTTGTGTCTGGTAGATCAGCCTTGTAGTTGCTGTCATATTTAGTAAAGACGGTAAATGATCCCTGATGTCACTCAGTAATAGTCCACTGACTGTTTAGTTTTTATGTCAGTTTCCTGTCAGACTTGATCAGTTTGTAGTTTCTCTGCTCAGATCTCCACAGTCCTGCACAGACTGAAGTGTTTTATAAAGTTGATGATGACTGAAAGAAGCCTCTCTGATGGTTCAAATAAAGAGCTGAAGAAAACTCTCCTTTATTAAATCTGAATGAACAGATCAGCTGACAGCTCTTCAGCCTTATTTCAACAGCTCATTAGTCCACAGGGATGTCAGAGGTGTTTATTCAATCCATTTAGACATCATATTTAATGTGAGTGTTGAGCTGTGAAGTCTACAGAGACACAGTCAGGATGATGTGATGGTCCTCCTTCACAGATTTGGGCTGCAGTGAGAGTCCACACTGACTGAGTCTAACCAGCTCAGACCCTGACGTGGGACACCAGCGTCTCCCCCGCCCACGCTCACACTGATAAACGCAGGTCTGTGCGTGGAAATGAGCGCACACTCATGTACTAAGAGGAGAAGTAAACACATAGATCCTGTTTGTGATGCAGAAGTGTGAAAATAAAGAGCCATCCACGGGCCTGTCCCACTGAAACCACGGTGTGACCTGGTTAAGAGGATCCACTCAGAGCTCTGAGCCCAGACAGACCCTGGATGGAGACAGAGGGGAAGGTTTTCTGTAGAAACCTCCTGATTGGTGTGGGCTGGAGAGGGAGGCTATCTCAGGACCCTGATGAATGAAGAACTGATCCCAGCTTTGGTTTCTGTCTCCAGGTTGGACCATGGTGGAGCGCACAGACTGAGACCTGGTCTGAAGAAGTGTGAGTGTTTTTAATCTTTGATTTAATGATGATTATTCAACTTTTTACTCCATCAACTTTTCATCTGAAGGATTGTGTCAGAGCTCCAGAGATAAAACAGCATGAGGAGGATAAAGCATGGAGACATGAAGGTCAGAGGTCATTAGTCTGAGGAACAGGTCACATGATCAAAGTGAAGATGAGGAACAAAAATCAGCAGAGATGGTGTGTTGGTGTGATCAGAGAAATGCTCCATCACACCATGAGCTGAACGTGAGCTGTACATGAGAGCCTCAGGCCAACCCAGGGGATTATGGGTAATATCTATTTGTCCCTTTGGCTTCAGGATTTTCACATTGAGAGGAGCTCAAAGGGTTCAGTGTGTGATCATTGATTTGAACATGGAGAATAATCAGCAGGACAGAAGTCACTGACAGACTGAAGTCATTTGGATGAAAACTGCTCTCTACTGTGTCAGACTTTTTGGCCTGTTATTCTGGCAGCTCCACTTTTTGGGCTCTGGCTCCATGTTTGACATTTGAGTTCAAATCAGAGCCTGTGCACACAAAAAGCTTCAAATCAATAAAGTAGTGAATCAATGACATGTCCCAGACGCTGACAGACAGACAGAGAACATTACCCACGGGCTCTTTGTTGATGAAATGATTCCTGTTTTTCTATTTTCTGTCAAATTTAGTGAGCGTTGTGTGCTGAGTGTGAGTGGGACTGAAAGGGTTCAAAACAGAATCACTGATCAGGATTTTCTATTTGTGAAAGGACGAGGGTTAATTCAGAGATTCAAACAGTTTGGATTGAACATGTTGTTAATAAGTGAGGGCTTGTTCCTCTTCTGGGTCAATATTTGGACACCAGACCCTTTGTGTCCTCACATTTGACACAAAATCTGAGCCTGCACAAAAAACAAGATTAAAAATACCATCAAATCAAAAGAGTTGTTCATCAACATGCCTCAGACTGAGAGAGAAAAACTTGAGCCACAGGCTCTTTTATTTGAGGAAATCCTTTATTAGAGGAAAAGATTCTTTTCTTTGTGTCTGTGTGAAAGTTAGAGAGCACTGGGTGCTGTGTGTGAGCGCCATGGAAAGAGTTCAACATCCAAGAATCATCAGGATTTCAGATTTTTGGACAGAACTGAAGGAAGAAAACATGTCAACTATTTTCTTTGAACATCTGTTTTTATTTCAATAAATGGCCTGGTGCTCTAACGAGTCCACTTTATGACCCAGATCTCAGGATCTGCATTTATCAGAGTCTGATCAACTAGACCAGGTCCTCTTCTCTGGTCCAGACTGAAGACCGTGGTGGTTCACTGGTCCATAACTAGACCAGGTCCTCTTCTCTGGTCCAGATTGAAGACCATGGTGGTTCACTGGTCCATAACTAGACCAGGTCCTCTTCTCTGGTCCAGACTGAAGACCATGGTGGTTCACTGGTCCATAACTAGACCATGTCCAGGAAAAACTGAAGGTGGACCATGGAACCACAAACACAGAAATCAAACTGGTTCAGATAGAAAGATAGAGCAGATTTTGGGGTCAGAGGTCAAACATGGCTGACCCAGCAGGAGGTCAAAGGTCAGACCATCAGAGCTGACTCTGAACCCTCAGCTCAGATGATTGTAGATGATCAGATGATGACCTGCTGCTCTGATGTTTCTCCTTCTCTCCATCAGACGCCTGTGAGCTGGAGGTGGACACAAACACAGTGAGCAGAGGACTCAGACTGTCTAAAGACAACAGGACGGTGATACGTGTGAGCGGGCGTCACTCATATCCTGATCATCCAGACAGATTTGATGATTATCTTCCTCAGCTGCTGTGCAGGTCTGCTCTGAGCAGTCGCTGTTACTGGGAGGTCCAGTGGAGCGGAGCTGTTTGTGTATCAGTGAGTTACAGAAGAATCAGGAGGAAAGGACCTGGAGTTGAATGTTTGTTTGGATCTAATGATCATTCCTGGAGTCTGAGCTGCTCTGGTCGTGGTTACTCTGTCCTTCACAATAACAAAGAACTATTCTCCTCCTCCTCCTCCTCTTCATCCTCTGGTAGAGTAGGGGTGTATGTGGACTGTCCTGCTGGATCTCTGTCCTTCTATAAAGTCTCCTCTGATGGACTGATCCACCTCCACACCACAGAGACCATATTCACCGAGCCCCTCTATCCTGGGTTTGGGTTATGGTCTGGTTCGTTGTCTCTGTGTGGTCTGTAGTCCAAACCTGCAGGTGATTCAAAGACCTGAGACGTCTTGTCCTCTGCAGCGTCCCCTGAAGAGACGTCTGTTTGTGCTGACAGGAAACAGCTGATCATCAGTCAGCTGATGTCACCTATGAACAGCTCATTGTTCTGAACAAAAACAGGCTGAAAGAAGTCAAATAAATCAAGAAAATAAATGTTTCATGTCTTTATTTACCTGATGATGAACATCTGAACACCAACAACCAGCTGAAGACTGAGCCATAGATTTTTATATAAATACTGTATATTTGTAACACTGATAATTATGTTTTAAAGTGATTAATATGTTTTTACACATACATATACTAATTTATTTACAGTTGAAGTATCTCTAATATAGAAAATTAACAGTTAGACAACAACAATTGAATATACAACTCCTCCTCTTCTATTGTTGTTGTCTTCGTTCTCTACCAAGATAAATATCTGCTGCCTTGTCCAGCTCTTTGAACTGAAGAAGCTTCTTGGATGAGAAGAGAAACGTCTTCCCAAAACTGAACACAGTCCAGCTGCCTCGATTTAGAATCTTCAAGAAAACTAGAAGAGCTGTCTTTACTGTTAAATAAGTGTTTCAGTTAAGATCTCAAACTTCTTTCATCCCCTTTAAGGAGCAGAAACATTTTATTGGGCATATTTGATTTTTGTTGATATCTGATTTGCAGATATTTCTGAAATAATTATCTCTGATACTCATAATAATATTTTTGACAGGAGCACAAAGTCTTTACTTCACAAAACTGACTTAATGCTTTAATGTGACAGTTTTATTTTTACAAGGAACTGAAGTGACACAAGTGAAACATTTAAGTATTGAAAAATAAAACTGCTGTTACATAAACAATGTGGTCAGCTGACATATGCCCGATGTATTAGCTGTAAATATCTGCAAAAATGTAAATATCATCTGATAATGGTATCATACGGATAATATTGTGCATCCCTAATTTTAACATCAATGAAATTTACATGTAGATAAAACACAAGTACTTAATATAAGATTATAAAATGTGGTTAAGTTTATTAAAACACCAACAGTCAGACACCTGTTAGATTATTCTTTAACACATTGCATAAAACCAGCCTGATGAATCTGTTTAAAAATCAGCTTTATGGTAATTGGAGTTTTCTGGTTAAAACAAAAACTGAAGCTTCACATCTGGCCCACAGAATATTAGAAAATTCATAAAATGTGAGGCGTAAAGATTTGTTAAGGTTATAAGGACATCTTATTTCAGCATACAACCATCACTATAGCCACAAAAACATTTATAATTGGTGTAGTTTTATCAGGAATGACCTAAAGTTTAATCTGTTTCTCAGAAACCAACTGGGCAGCATTTTTATCCAAATTCAACCAGGAGAAAAAGTTTGAGTCACATCCAGGGATGGAAAAGAAAAGATATCAGAACTGTAGCTGGTTGATAGGGACTGATCTCATCTTAAAATGTTAAAAACTGAACACAGCTGAGAAAAAATACAGAAAAAATATGTTAAAAAGGCATAATATTCTAATATTTAGATTTATTTTTAGTCCTTGTGGCATATGCCAGGTAAAGAACTGTTCCTTGTCCAAATGCAGCTGCTGATCCCTGTGGTGGTTTATTGATTATCTGAAGGAATAAATCAGTGATCAGCACTCACCCTGACAGCTGCTCCTCCCTGAGTCCACGGCCTGTGAAGCTGCAGGTTTTTTACTCCCAGTTTTTAGGACTGAACCATAAACCAGACTGTAAACCTGCACTCAGGATCTCAGAGGGTGATGTCTTTGAACCGAGCACAGATCTGCTTTGTATCACTGGACTGAGGCTGATTTCTGACACTCTGCATTTTCAATCTTTAAATGAAAACACCTTAACTGAGCCCACAGAGCAGCTCAGATTTACAGTCTATCAGAGCACACAGACATTTGAGCAGCAGTCAGGAGAGAGAGACCAATGAAACACAATCAACAGCATGTGGCTGAGAGCGCTCGTGGCACGTTGGCACCATCCTGTGGCTCTTTATCACATTCAACATTTTTTTATTGTCATTCAAAACATGACAATAACATGATGTGTTTTTTAATCTAAACTTTGGACTGGCACATTTAACTTCAACAAGAAATAATATTTTTCCCTAAAAGTAAACATTCAAATCAAGCAAGATGCACAACACAATGACTTTAAATTCTTTCAAAAGTCCAATAGATAAATATGATTAAAAGAAGAAGAGCTGCCTTTACTGTTTGATAAGTGTTTCAATTAAGATCCCTAATTTCTTTCCTCCCCTTGAAGTTGGAGAAACATTTTTATTAGGGATGCACCATATGTGATTTTTGATATTTTGATTTGCAGATATTTCTGAACTCATTATCACCAATACTCCTAATTATATTTTTGACAGGAGCACAAAGTCTTTACTTCACAAAAACTGACTTGTTGCTTCAATGTGACAATTTTATGTATGAAGTGTATGAACGATTATTTTGTACCCCTGTGCAGCACTTTGGTCAACTGAGGTTGTTTTTAAACGTGCTCTACAAATAAACTTTGACTTGACTTTTTATTTGTGCAAGAAGCTGAAATGACAAGAAAACCAACATTTAACTCTTGGAAAATGAAACTCTTGATGCTAAATGTACCATTGAAGTGATGGTATAGCAATGTGGGACATATTTTGGCCCACATATGACAATGTTGATTGTAAATATCTGCAAATATTTAAAAATTGGTTGATACTAATATTGGAATGGACTAAACAATGAAATAAAGATGTGTAATTCTATGTTAGTTTTTAAGAATACTTTAAAATCTAAAATGATCAAATTTGATTGAATTCTGTTTTTCAGTTTAAGCTCTCACGTGTTTTGGAATAATGTACTCGTACTGATGTTTTATTGTGAATTATTCAGTTAATCCTATGATGGTACAGGAGAGGCAAAAATAAGCCTTGGAGCTTCAGCCTGTTCCTTTTTTGGTTGCTGTCTGTTTTCTTTTCTTTTATTGTAAAAACGTGATTTTATTTTTGTTTTTAAACTGAAATAAAGCATTCATTCATTCATTCATTCATTCATTCATTCATTCCAATATCATCTCAATACTGTGGTTTATCCCTAATTTTAACATCACTTAAATTTAAATTTAAGAAGTCATAAAAACTATATATCAACAACAAACAGTAGAACAAAATTACATTTCACCAAGCTCAAGACTCTTAGAAAGAATAAATAATATTTCCATCATGTTTTTTAAGTACAGTGAGGTAGTTTAAATGTTCCAGTCGTAGGATGAGCTTTAGTGCAGTGTAGCAGTGCATCATTTAAAGTACAGTGTAAATTACATTGTAGTGCTAAAAGAGAACAGAAATGAAGCCCACAGGTTGTAAAGCCTCTCACAGCCTTAAGGAACAGTTAAAACATACCAAGATCACATTAAAAATTGACAAATACATTTAAAAAAGTCCCATGGGGCAGTCTTTAGTGAACTGAAATGGTCCCTGTCCCAGGATTGAGTTCAAGACACACCATGTCACACTGACGGGTCAAAAAAGACATTTTTTTTTTTTTCTGGTTGTTAAATGCTTTCTTCTTTTTTGTCCTCTCTGCTCTCCCTGTCATGGCTGTGTTCACATTTTTAGTGTAAATATTGTTCATTGTTAATACTGTGTATTCCTCCACCTCATTCAGAGTCTTATTTCCACCACATTTTTATTGATGTTTCTTTTTAGAAGGAAGTTGATATTGCTTCAAGGCTCTGCATGTTGCAACCTGCTCACTTCATTTTCACTGCTCATTTTTCATTTGTTTTCATTTTAGTTGTATTTATTTTATTTTTATTTTGACTTCATATTAGTTAAATCAGTGCTACTCCTATCTATTCTAATGTCTTCATCTGATATTTCTGACTGCTATACTGTGTAGAAGAGAAACTGAAACAACCAAATTTCCCCTTGGGAGTTAATAAAGTATTTCTGATTCTTCTTCTGATTCTTTGGACGACTCAGAGGGCTTTTACGCCACCACAGGTCACATGGACTCCTCCTCTGATTGGCTCACTGATCAGGCTGTGTCATTTTAACCCTTTAACTACCAGCTCAACTGTTTGGCACAGGTCAAAATAAACTGAATAAACTAAAAATGTCTGACAGACTTAATCCAATCAGACCTAATATGGTCATGTAGGAAGAAGAGACAAGTGATGAATCTATCCAATCACAGCTACTTTGGTTGTGTTAAAGGTTGGATGAGTTCAGAGGGACATCCAATCACAGCTGCCTTAGCTTGGTGGTGGTGGGATAAGTTGTGGAGCCATCCAATCAGAGCTGCTCTCTTTATGAATTGATATATTCATGTAGAGCAGGTTCACTGTTTGTTGTCACTTCTGGTATTGTAACTGAGATGCTCTGCCAGGTAGCCTAAATAAAGGAGACTGCATTTCACACAAAGGAACATTTGTTTCTGTTCATTTAGACATTCAGACTTTACTAACATTCAATAAAGGCTTAGTAGATGTTTGATTTTATCACAGAGGAAAACAGGACATAAAAAATGTCTTACCCTTTACACTTCAGATTTTAGTCGACTACATTTACAGCAGATTTCATCGACTAAACTAGACTAAAATTAAAACTATTTAGAGACTAAATTATGACTAAAACTAAAACATTCTAATTTTTAACTCCATGTCATGTCTAAAGTGAGTGATACATAAAGAAGGTCTTACCAAATACTCTGATAGTTTCCAAATCTTCCCCGAGGTACACAATAAAGGCTCTTCAACAGACACTTCCTTTTCAGGTTCACATCAAGGCTCTAGACAGTAAACAAAAACAAACCACATAAACTTACATTTGATTATTTTGTAAACTGGCTGAAGATGTAAAAACTGCACGATGTATGAATCAGCTGTTGAACCTACAGTACGCTTTTTGCCAACTATTTAAGAGTCCAGTAAGGTTGTCAGGATACCAGAATTGAACCACTATGCAAACAGTAAAAATATTCACTGTTCAACACCAACTTCTATACAGTGACAAATAGAGCTGGGCGATATGGCCTAGAAATAAAATCCCAGATTTTTTTCCACAACACTCGATTTACGATTTTAAATGATTTTTCCCTCCCTAAAAGAAACAAAACTCCAAGAGACATAAAACATGAAACAAATCAAGTTTTGCCTTTATGTTGTCTAAATGTTTCCCTTTTAAAGTCAAAGTCTGGGTCATAAAAGGTTGAATATGTAGTTTCAACGTAGGCAGGTTTGTCTATGTAAACACTAAAAGGCTGAGGTATTTTTACAGTATTAGCATGAAACTCTCTGATCAATATTTAATCTACTTAAATAACAAATACAAGCCTGTGAAAGAGCTTGTGTAAATCCTACAAGGTCGACAATCATAAAATTGTAATTTTCCACGTATAATTGAACTAAGGCAAAAAAAAAATCTTAATTTTTAATTCTTCAAATCTTCTTCAGAAAATAACTCAAATTAATCAATTTAATCGATTTTTTGCCCAGCTCTAGTGACAAAGATTAAAATCAAATTACAAACTAGACCTTGAAAAATGTTTAACAGTTTCTGCAAAGGTTTTGTAAAGTAACACGTATTATTTAATCTGTTTTATTTATCTGATTGTTAATTACTACTTAACATAAATTTTGATATTGTGTAATTCTAAAACCATGCCAAGCAGCATTGTTACTAAAACTACTTCAATTATAAAATAAAATCACCTATTGATTTATCAAATAAGTTTTTGGCACTTTTAATTTTGCTTTAAACACTTTGCTTTTAAACACTTCAATTCTATAAAACATTTACAGCTACAGATAACTAACTGTTTATATTATATAATATATTCCAAGACACTGTACTAATAGTCTGTGTGTTTCATTCTTATTAAATACAAAAATAATGTTTAACATGCACTTTGGAACTTACCATTCTAAGCAAATTGGGTGAAACTCTTTTTTTTCTGACCAATTCAGCCAACCTGTGAACACAGCAAAATATTAGGTTTATGATAATTTCAGGAATAAACAAATTAATTTAAGTACCTAATCAGCTTTTGGTCTCAATATTGATATATTTGTATGTTTTTCTGTTTTGCCCCTTCAGAGAAAACCTTTCCTCTGCACCCTCACCCATTCACAGACACACACAGACAGTTCATGCACAACTTTTCTCTGTTTTCCCCTCATTATCAGAAGTTTCTCATCAAGACTTTTTGAAGCACCTTAATAAAAATGCTCCAAACAAAAAGTTACAACATCCCACAGGAAGTTCATCTTTAATATCTTGGACCAATAGACAATGTGAGTTTTGTATTGTGCGCTTATTTTGCCTTATTTTAGTTATGTGTTAAAATTTGGGGGAATATCTACACAACTAATATCAAGCCATTATTTATTTTACAGAAAAGAGCAGTAAGAATTATAAACAAAGTGGAGGCAAGAGAACATACCAACAAACTTTTTATTAAGTCAGGATTAATTAAACTTAAAGACATTGTTGAGTTACAGACTTTACTAGTTATGTTGAAGGTAAAAGGCAGAACAATGTCAGACAATATACAACATTTTATTGCTTTTAGTTCAGAAAATAAGGATCATAGAATTTGATTTTTATTAAAAAAAAACAAATATGTACTTCAGTGTGTGGTGTCAAATTGTGGAATTCTTTGACAATTGATTTAAAAGCCTGCACTAATATTAATCAGCTTAAGAGAATGAATAAAAACAAAATAATAAGGAAATATGAAGATGACAGGTGAAAGGTCCTCTTTTGCTTTATATGTCATTGTTGTTGATGGTGAGTCGTTGTGTATGTTTGTCAATTGTTTAGTGATTACTTGTTTCTATTTTATTTATGTATTATTTTTATCATATCCTTATATTTTATTATTTGTTTTTAAATCTTTTGGAGGATGATCGAGCCTTTTCGGTGTTGGCTCCCAAATTGTGGAACGATCTGCTGCTCAAAATAAAAACATCCCTCACACTAACGACTTTTAAATCACGTCTTAAAACTCATTTTTATTCTTTGGCTTTTAATTCAGCATGAGAGTTGTGTGATCCGTGTCCTTTTATGTCTTTTATGGTCTTAACACCTTTATTTTTTATGACTATTTGTTTTAAAAATTTAATTTCAAATGAATTCTCAACTTTGCTGCCATAATCAATTTTCTGAAGCCACTTTGGATTATTTTGCCAATTTTTCCCTTTTTTTTTTTTTTTTTTTTGCAATTTCATACTTATTTTGCACCTATTTATTAACCTTTCTCCGCTTTCACGCCATTTCTACACAGTTTTTACAATTTCATACCTATTTTGCTTCTGTTCTTCACTTCTCCACTTTCTCAAATCTTTTATCCTTAGATTAATTTAATGTCATATTGGTTTTAATTAAAACAATTAAAACAATCGCAGAGTAAATCACAATATTGGGGGAAAAATTTGCAATTAGATTATTTTCTCAAATTGTTCAGCCTTAGTTTTTATGTGTTATTTTAATTGATTTATTTTTTTGTTGTTCTTATGTGTTATTTTAACTGTGCAGCACTTTGGTAAACTTTCTTGTTTTTAAAATGTGCTATATAAATAAAGTGGATTGGATTGGATCATTTATGTATTATTATTTCTAATTTTCTGCTTTTTCAATAAGCATCGGTTGTTATATATCTGAAGGTTAGACCATCAAGTATTTTTGCTTTATTATGTCAAGAAAGGGGCTGGTATTAATAAGTTTTTCTTCTTCCTGCCCCTTTTCGATCATGAAATGGAAACTATGACAGAACTTATAAATGTACAGTATGTGACCTGTAATTCCATGATATGGACTAAATTTAAAAAAACATCCACTCCATGCTCAAACGCAGCAGTAAACAGGATGGCAGACATGTTTGAGGTCGGACTAAATAGAGTCAGTGAATGAACGTACCTGCAGACTCCCCGGCTTCATGCGGCCTCTCTGACAGTGAGCTGAGGCTGACTGAACCTGCCAACAGTCAATCAGACACTTTACATCACCTATTAACACAAAATACACGTTTTCTTTCTCTTTATACCAACTTCTTCTTATAAAATTAGCATTAACAGTGTGTGAAACTTACAGCAGCATACATTCAGACGTTAAGTCCTTCCAACAGTCCATGGAGAGCCCTCATCTTCCCCCCTTCCCCTGCCTCTGCTGCCCGGCTCTGAGGGCGTGTAGGCGGGCCAGACCCACCGCGGTGTCCCGGTAAACTTTGTCCTGAAATACAGCGACCAGGTACAGAAGAAGAACCATCAAGAAAGCTCCTTCACATACTGTTTTATACAGAGAATCACAATTACACTTGAAAAATGTAACGTTATAACAATACAGGCGAAAATACAACATTTACCGTTAAAATATATTCGGACAAAAAGGCGCGAAGAAGACAAAGCTACTCCGTACTCCTCAAAATATGTATTGCTCGGGTTAATATGGAAAAAAGTCAACAACAAAACATGTCTGATAAAACATTTAGAATATCTTAAAGTCTTACCTCGTTTTTAAAAGTGAACACAGGAGGTTAAGTTGCTGTTCACTTTCTGTAGCATTCACACTTGTTGGCAGTTGAGGAGGAAATGGCGGTTGGCTCGATGGAGATAGTTGCCATGGTGACGTCATAGATACTCAACCAGTCCAACCCAACTATCTGACCCAGTGTGAGTGTCCTGGTTCATACTTTTTATGTTTAGTTTTTTATTGGACAATTAGTAAAATACAAAACATTGCAATGATGATGTACTCAGAATATGCAGAATATAAACTTATCTTATTATGAATAATTTATTAAATTGTTTTATTACTCTCTGAGGTGCACCTAAATAAATTAAATATTTTTTTGTCTTGTAAACTCGTCTTAACAAAAAAGGGTATGCACAAAATGGAATTTTCTACAGAAGCGTATTGCATTCACTTGAAGAAAAAAAAAACAACTCAGGTTTTTCAGAGTAATTTAATTTTCAGTTTGTTTTTTTTTTGGTAAATATTTTTGATTTTCTGAGAAATAAATAAATTAAATTAAATTAATTTATTGGTTCTTTTTTGTGGTAATTATTCCTGTTTTTCTAAATATTTTTTTGGTTCTTGTTTTTTTAAGTAATTTATTTCATTGTTTGTTTGTTGTTGTTTTGGAGTATTTTAACCTGTTTTACATAGTAATACATTTTCATACTTAGTTTCAGAGTTAATATTTTCTGATTTTCTGAGTATTTCCTTCTGTGTTTTTTCCCAGAAAAATGTACTTTTCTGTTAACATACCTTACCTTTATTGACCCGGTACGGACCGGTAGAAAGTTAAGGATAAGGCATATATGTGCCGGACAGGATCTCTGATCCGTGCAGGACACAGGAGCCACCACACATCCACGGGAGTCGTCTGCAGGTTGGAGGTTCTCACGGGATTTCGAAGTAGCTCGATACTTTAGGAAAAAAAATTACTCTTAAAAACAGGAAAAAAGTAATCTGAAAACAGAAAAAAATACTCATAAAAACAGAAATAATTATAAAAAAAATTACTCTGACAAAGAAGGTTTTTTTTCTTCAAGTGAATGCAATACGCTTCCATAATTTCCAGATGTTTTCCTGATGTTCAAATTAAAGAAACTCAAAGCTCAAAGCTCACTGTCTCCAAACAGCACTGATCCCATACTGACAATCTGATTTTGTCATTGTACCTCATCTGTTGAAAAATGGTACAGAAAGGGACTTTTGCACGTTAAGGATCTTATATGTACCCTTTAACCCAGAAAAGGTACATGTAAGTACCAAAAGGGTCAACGAAGGACCTTTGAGGGTACATCACCATCAGCTGGACCTTAGAGAACAAAAATGGACCTCAGGCGTACCCTTTTTTCTGACAGTGTAGCTATTGATCACTTATTCCAGATTTTTGTCCTCCTATAATCATGAAAACATCAGTGTCTTCTTCTTTAACTGTTGTCTTTCAGTTTCTGCAGGTTAAGAACAGTCTCAGATGATCAGTCACTTAGAAGAACATGAGTGATAAAACCAAAGCATCAGCTGGAGTTACAGGATCTGGTCCTGCTTTGTCTTTAACCCTTTCATGCATGAACTTATTAAATCACATGGAAATTACATTTTAAATATTTGTTTTTGCTTTTAAACAAGTTAAAAAAAAGAATGTGCAGTTTTTGATATGATGTATTTTGAGTGACTTAAATAATAATTCAATAGAACTTAAAATAGATCACATATTTTTCACAAGCATTGACTAAAAGTATAAAAAAAAAAAAACAAAATATAAAGTATATCTAATATTGCAGTTTAATTGAACTATTAAACTTCAGTATTTTTTTTTATAAAATATGAAATTAGGTGAAATCTGAACACAGGCATAATACACAGAATATACTTTTTACTGCATAAAGTCCTCTGGAGTGGACAGATTAATTTGGTCACAGATGAAAATAAAAAAGGAAAGTATTTTAAAAATCTGCATAAAAGTGTTCCTTACATCTCATTGAATGAGAGTTTATGTTTTTTCCTGACTAAATCTTTGAGAATAGAAGATTTAAGACTTAATCCTGAAGGCTGTGGTGCATTTCCTTCTTTGTTGGACATTTTGGATTTATGATGTAATATCTCAAAATGAACAAAAAGACACAAAGATCATATTTTTATGAAACTTGAGAATGTAGTTTTGGTGTTTACCACCTGGTAGTTGGGACATGATGGTCCAAAATATAAAATAAATATCAGTCCACTGTAGGTGACTGTGCATGAAAGAGTTAAAATAACTGTGATGACTCGCTGTGTCAAAGTAACTAGACTTCATATAGAACCTGCTCAGACTCATAGATTTTAGATTTAGGATGTTTGGGTAGATTTAATGATGCTTTGATTAGATATATCCCTTTAATAGGGGTGTGTATGCCTTTTCCTTGTTTCTTCATGCTGTCACATGCTGGATTATTTCAGCCATCTAAGATTCATCTTCCCCAAATGTCCTATAACTGTGCTGTAATGGTGTGGATAAGTCATGAAATAAATGAAGTCTCTTCAAAGTTCTTCTCCCCTGAATGAAATAAGCCTGCAAATGATGAGCGGTCTGATGAAAGCACCAACAATACATTTGAAAAATTCAGTGTCTCTGCTAAAAATCATCACCTGGTTGATGAAAATAACCAGTTTCATGGAGGAAACAGAAAAATATGTATTTTGATTTTGAGATCCCATCTAATGCTCAAAATGTTAAAAAAGGAAATAATGAATTGTTCATTTAAGGAGACCTGGCTTGTTTTATTTTGTATGAAACAAAATGGGTCATTGAACTTTTTTCAAAGGGTCTCGAGCTTTTGCCAAGACAAAAAATAAAATATTTAGAAGAAGTTCTGTGCTTTAATTTTGAAGAGGAGTTTATGGCAGTGGAGTGCCATCTATTCACACTCCTTTACAGCAGGTGGTGATGATACCCTGGAATAATAATTGTATGACAGTATGTACTCAGCTTTAGCTACAAATTTTTAATATTTTTAAAACATTTCTCCATATTGGACTTTTTTACTTCATGTTTGTTCATTAAAGCACTGTGGAGTCTGTTAAAAAAGACTGAAGTGACTGAAGGTGACTGCATTTCACACAAAGGAACATTTGTTTCTGTTCATTTAGGCATTCAGACTTTACTAACATTCAATAAAGGCTTAGTAGATGTTTGATTTTATCACAGAGGAAAACAGGACATAAAAAATGTCTTACCCTTTACACTTCAGATTTTAGTCGACTAAATTTACAGCAGATTTCATCGACTAAACTAGACTAAAATTAAAACTATTTAGAGACGAAATTATGACTAAAACATTTTTATCTTGCACTTTGCTTATTTATACTCAGTTAAAATGATAAAGGACATAAGAACATCTCACATAAGAATAAAACAATCTAAACAAATGTAGATTAAAAATATGTGACAAACAAAATGAAAATGAGATCAGAGCACAGAGCACAGGATGATCTCATGTGTAGCCCAGAGACTGATCCCACTAAACTGGAAACACAATGTTTTTAATCTTATGGGAGATGGAATCAAACATTTGGAACAGAAAAACAGAAGAATTGTTCTGGAAAAATCAAGAAAGGAAATTTTACAGAACTTGTCAACCTTTCATTGACCATTTCAGTTAGATTGTAAAGTAGAAAACAATCTTTCAATAAAAGGTTTCATTTTATCCAAGTAGATTTCATCCACTAAAATGTTGTGAAATGTCATCAACTAAAACTAGACTAAAATTAAAACAGTTTAGATGACTACATTATGACTCAAACTCAAATATTTTGATGCCAAAGACTATACCTAAAGCTGAATTCAGAAGTGCTGTCAGAGTAACACAGGTGTGGAGTTTTTAAAAAGTGAAGAAGAGCTTTCCCAAACACACATCCCTGCACAAACCCTCCAACACTCGACTTTACCAAAGAATGAAGGACTGGATTTGACTGTTTCCTTGTAAAGCAGGGATATTATTGAAATACTGAGATCATATTTACAGACTGGAGTGTACTTTTGAATCTCTATAAACCAGTTTGATGACATTTGATCTCTGATTTGATCTGATTCTTACATTTCTATGAATGGATTTGAGCTTTAAACTTAATGTTCCTCCATTGAACTAAACAGCACCATCTCCTGGAGCTTCTGTAGGTCATCACTCTCTGCAGGCCGAGTCCAAACTTTAAGTCCAGGTTCATTTAGATGCGTGTAGAACAGGATCAGCATTTACTGAAGAGTCTAAAACTGACAGTGTTGTGAATTTGAGCTGCATATTTAATTTTAGACGAGCTGAAGTGATATCCAAGCAGAGGAGGGGGTGGTGCACAGGTGCTGCAGTGCATTGTGGGATTTGTAGTTTGATATGTAAGATTGCTAATTAACAGAGGAGCATTAATGTTGTGTTCCAGTTGATTGTTGAACCTAGATTCTTCAAGTTGTAAATTAGATACATCACAGGGGACGCCCCAGTTTGTAGGAATTTCCTACCCAGACATCTTAACCCTTGTGAGTCGCTTTCATTTACGACCCTTTGAGGTTATTAGAGGTCATTAATGTCCTCTCCCAAAGCTGCTATAAAAACATAACAGATTAATATTTTTTTTAACTTTTTTTTGCTCAAATCATTCAGTCAACTTCAGTTCTAATAAAAAAAAAACAAATATGTAATTATTTATTTTATTTTAACCCTTTAAATGCCAATTAAAATACATTATGGATAAATAATGGATAAAACAATGGTCATTCTTTGTGGTAAAAACAACAATGAAAATACTCTAGCATTGCTGTTGTCCACTTTCCCTAAAACAATTTTAAAATCATTGTTTTCATCAATTTGAGCATTTATCCTCCATGTTTCAACTATTTTGTGAACAACAGTCAACTCTCAGAATCAGCTGGACATAGAAGACACAGACAGTATGAAGAAGGGATGGAGAGGTCAACACTGAAGTTCATTTGTCCTGTTGTAGCTCTATGCATCGTCTGTGTGTCTGAAAAAAAGTATGAAAAAATAAAAATAAACTAAATAAAAGTAACCTGTGGAGTAAAAAATAAATAAACCAATTAAAATATAGATATGTGAAATCAGCATAGGTAAACCAAGTGAAAATAAAGTAAAATGATAACCAGTAATAAACATAAAAAATTAAATATAAATAAAAGAGAATCAATAAGAACAAAGGACTGTACCTCTGAAATAAACTAGAAATAAACCAAGAAAAAAATGAAAATTAAACAATCGAAATGAAATAAATTAAGCTGAAATGCAAATAATGAAATATACTAAAATAAAAATGATCATTTAAAATAAACATATAGAGCAAATAAAAGTAATCCTAATTAAATTAAATACAAACAGATAAATAAAATAAACTAACATTTGTTTTTGAGGATGATGAATCATTATTTGTATTTGTCTTTTCATTTTCCTAAATTAAATCGGCCTCAGTCTGCTGATCAGTGAACCAATCAGAACTCAGCGGTCTCAAAGATGGGGGTCCCCCTCAGTCACAGCGGGACAGACGTGCTGGGACACCTTTGCCTGTAAAAGGCAGCGCTCAGGTTTGTTTGTGACCCTGGTGATTGGGCCAAAGAAGACGGAGGATGCCAGCTGAAAGCGCAGACCCCATTCGGTTCTCCATCCCCCTCCCATCCAGACTACACGGATCACTCACTCTCCTGCACCCTGAGGACCTGAACCCAGTTTTTCCCCTTTAGCTCCATTTGTCCCCTCAGAGAAAAACCACTCTTTAGTTTCCCTTAAAGGACTAATTCAGAGATTTTTAAAGGGCCTCGTGTTTTACTTTTTGAATGATTGTGTTTCAATTGTTTTCTTTGTGTTTGAAATATATTTGATCTAAAACACATTTATTTCAAACTTATTTCTGTTTCATGATTTCACACCTTCCTCTGAGCTTCAGGAGACAAACTGAAGTTAAATCAACTGTTTTACCTTTAATTAGATTTGATTTATGAACCAAAACATTAGTTTCTTTATTTAATTATTATTGTAACTTAATCTAAGTTAAAGATTTGAATCATATTTTACTAAACTGAATTTAATTTGCTTTCACTCACAGTTGAACTGAATGTGATGTAACTTGAGTAAAAGTTTAACTAAATTTAATTTATCTGAATAAAAAGTAGGGCTGAACGATTTGAGAAAATAATCTAATTGTGTTTTTGATTCCCTCTGTAATTGTTTTAATGTTCCTCATCTTATGTATTCTTAAACAAACATAAGCAGTAGATCTTTTTATAGTAAAACCAATATGACATTAAATTAATCTAAGGATAAAAGATTTGAGAAAAAGTGGAGAAGTGAAGAACAGAAGCAAAATAGGTATGAAATGTTAAAAACTGGGTAACAATGTCATGAAAGCGGTAAAAGGTTAATAAATAGGTGCAAAATAGGTATGAAATTACAAAAAAGGGGGAATAATTGGCAAAAAAAATCCAAAAGTGGCTTAGGAAAATTGATTATGGCAGCAAAATTGAGAACTAAATTTGAAATTAATTTCAAAATCCATGTTAAAATTCCAAAAATGGTTCTGACAGTGGCCAAAAAAAGATGAATGGAGGCAAAATAGGCATAAAGTTGTAAAAAACAGGATTAAAAAAAGGTAAAAATGGTCCAAAAGTGGGTAAAAAAGTGTATGAATAGAGGTAAAAATAGGCATGAAATTGTAAAAAAATCCATCACAATGCCAAAATGTTCAACACATTTTGGAGTAAAAATATCGAACCTTCTGCGATTTGAAAATATTGTGATTTAATCTCATTTGTAGTTAATTGTTCAGCCCTAATTAAAAGTTTATCTAAATTTGATTCACCAGAACTTAAAATAATTTCCTTCATTAAATTGAATCTACTTTAATTAGACAAGTTGATAATTCCTTAAGTGAAGTAAATTGCCTACAACCAGCCCTCAGTTGGAATGAGGTTTGCTCTAATCCTTATTTACTCAAATTTAAAGTGTTTTATTAAAAAAAGATTTTTAGTTTAATAAATAAAACTAAAAGAACAATCCAGCTGTTCCTTATAATGAGTGTGTAATGTTCTGTAGGGCTGGAGAAGCATTGAGTTTTTAAATATATTGACATATTGGATTAAGATCTAAAATCAGACCAGTTCTTCTCAGTGTAGTTCTCTTTGTGTTAAATGAAGTCTGGATGGTGAAATAAAAACAGTTTCTTTGTGTTGAAGCTCTCAGAAGAGCAGCACAGTGACGTTTTCTGTTGAAAAAGCCAAAACAGTTTGATGGGGACAGTCGTGCTGGACCATGTCCTGGGTCTTCAGACTCTGGTCTTTGGGGCCAGAGGGACGGGATCACGAGAGCTGTTTGTCAGGTCAGTCAGACCTGGTCCATCAGAACTAAAGATGGAATTTCAAAAGACTGGCCCGTTGTTTCATTTCTTTATTTTTAGATGTCCACCAGGGAAACTCATTTCTGACACTAATCCTGTCCAGGGTCCTGAGTTTTCATTTTGGTGGAGATTATTTGTTGACCTGGACTTGAATGATGTGTTTTTGTCACAAATATTGAACTGAGCCTTACCTTACCTTTGGTCTCCAGAGAAGTGAATCCAAATGCATCCAAGTTTCTGACTCTGGATCATTTTGTGTCTTTTTTTATCATGATGTCCTCCTTCCTGTTAGAACTGTAAATACTGCCTCCAGTGCAGGAAGTCGACTCAGACAGCAGTGAGAGCTCACCAGAGTTGGGAAAGTTACTTTAAAAAGTATTTATATATTTATTTATATTTTAACTTATTTTAACCCTCTTATTTTGTTTTATTACTACATTTCTGTTCAGATCTTTTTTTTTATTTGGAATTTGCTTTTCCTTTTATTATCCTATTTTAGCTGATTTTATTATGCACCTGATGTTACACTTTCTCATTTTACCATATTATTTATCCAACTTTTATTCTATACTGTTATATTATCTTATTTATTTATATATTTACACAGTTGTTTATCTTACCCTTTAGTATTTTCGAGTATTTTTCAGTATTATTGTAGTTTTAGCTCCTGTGTTTCCTCATCTTTAAATTCAAGATAGTGTTTCTCAGTCCTCTAATTCTGTTTTCTGTCAGAATTTCCTTTTTTATGTCTTTGTGTGTTTGAGTAAGTGTGAGTGCATATTGAATGTAATTTGGGGGAGGGGGTGGTGGGGGTCTTATGTTCTCATTTTATGCAATTTTCTGCTTTTTATTCCACTTATTATTATTTTATTGTATCTTCTCCTCATGTAAAGCACTTTGTATTACAAAGTCCTGAATGAAAAGTGCCGTACAAATAAAGATTGATTGATTGATTGTCACTTCTTAAACAGAGTAGTCCGTTACTTCACTTAGTTACCCTGAATGAAAAGTAACTTTTTGTGTTACTTTTATGTTGTTTGGCTTTGAGCAGAACCCCGTATCTGTTCATAGATGTGTAGGTCTACATAAAGTTCTCCTGCAGAAGACATAACAGGTATTTCTTTGTGCTCTTTATTTTAAAATCATCTCTGTGGAATGAGAGCTCCTGTCCAGTGTTTACACATTTCTCTTCTGAAATAAACAACCAGGTTGATCCAAACAAGCTTTAAACAAGCAGCCTCCAGCTTTTTATTTACTAAAGTAATGGATTACTTTTTTCTTGAAGAGAATTCTACATAAAGCCTGTTTTAATTTTCGTCTACATTACATGTCAATTCCACAGTGTCAAGCAGAAAGAAGTCCAGCAGCGCTCATAATAAGCGGACATGCGCCATGCGCGTGAGTGTTTGGGGCAGGCGCGTTCACCAGGAAATAAGGAAGTGAACATCCACCTCCAGCACCTGTTTTGCTTTATTGTGGGGAGCTGGGAGATAATCAGGGGGATTCACACAGACAGAAAACCCCAATAAACAACTAAGAAACGAGCCCAAAAACCGGGCTCAGGAGATTTGTCCTCGACTTTAGAGAAAAAAAAAACAGGCCCAAAGACGCTGATAATGAGCAGACCTGGCAACAGAGCTCGTGTCTCGTGCAGCAGCTGAGAAGGCAGCATCGGTGTGTGATCAGCCCGTGAGAATTGTAACGTTTGTCAAACTGAAAAAGGAAGTCCGTTTCGTTTCCACATGTTTAGTAGAAGTGTGTTCAACAACTTTTTCCCCAGACAAAGTAGATCTGTGAGTCTCTCTCATTTCTCTCCTCGCCCTCTCTGTTAGTACAGCAGGAAATGTCTTCAAGTCAGTCGGCGGCGCGCGCTGATATCTCCTCTGAAGTTATGTGTGCACGTGCATAGCTGTGTTCATGTGATGGAGCGTGATGTGGACGACTCAAGCTCGGTGACGTCATGAATCGTTCAGGTGAACGCAGTGTGCTTCCAGCAGCTCGTAGGGAACACAAATGACTCGTGAAGGCTTTGAGGCTCATTTACATTTAATAGTTTGTAAATGAACGGCTCACTCACACCTGAGAATCGGCTCTCATCTTCACTTAAAAGAGCCGTTCAAAAGACTCGACACGTCCTCGAACGACTCATCTCTGGGTGTGTTTGTGTCTTCGTGGTGAGGAGTTTACCTGTCCAACAGGTTTTCTCTGCTGCTTCCTGATTCTGTGGAGCAGTTGATTTAGTCTGAGCTGAAGTCGCAGCAGAGACACTTTTCCTGATTTCTTGAATCTTTAGGAGAAGAAAGAGGACTTCTCAGCAGGTAAGAGAGCCTGAGCAGATCTACCTATCTGTCTAATTACCTCCGCCAAGGAGTTCGTGTTTTCTCCAGAGTCTGTCTGTTTGTCTGTCAGCAAGATTACACAAAAACTAGTGGATGGATTTACATGAAATGTTCCAGAGGTGAGCTTTGGCCCAAGGAAGAAGATCTTACATTTAGGTGCAGATCCGATTCAGAATAACATAATACAAAAAAAAAAACTTCAAAGTTTGTGATGAACGCCCATTACTTAACCCAGGGCTGTGATTTGTCCCTCCCACGGCACCATCCGATTGGTCACACGCAGCGCGCGCTACAGAGGCTGCATCCCAAAGCTCCAAAGTTTCATCCTCGCTTCCTCCACTTGGGTTGTTCACTTGTGTCTCAGTCCCGATCACCAGAGACACGAGAAAATGAAGAGAGGAGAGAGGAAAACAGGGGATTCCTTTTAAGAGAAATGAGACGTCCTCTCCTCTGCAGCGTCACATGAAGCGACGTTTTCTCGTGATGATGACGTCACAGCTGGATATGCTGGTCCGAGCGCACGCGAGAAACTGAATTATGGCAAAAAAGTGAACTCGACTGCGGTAGATTCATATTCACTTTGACATCAATTTAACATGAATATGTACATTAATGAAAAAGAAAACTGTCACATCCTCCCAGGCCCAGAGTGAAAGGAGTTTTTAATTATTATATTACTGCCACTTTGTGTTCATAAATAATGTGTTTATTCTGCATGAAGCACTTAAGCGGCCCTCTCTGCGCATTTATATAGAAAAAAATGTGAAGGCCTGAGATAACAATGTGATTCAGTCAGTGGTATGAGCAGATTGATTCATTTTGTAATTATTTACTCAGTGTGAGTGTGTCTGTGCTAAATGACTGAAATGTTGGTGTTTTCATTCATGGTTTGAAAATGCAGCCATGCAGGCATGTCACTGATTTCCAGAGGTGGAAAGAGTACTGAAAATCTGTACTCAAGTACTGTTACTGTTATATTGCATAAATTCTACTCAAGTACAAGTAAAAGTACAGGTGTTAAAAACAATACTTAATTAAAAGTACAACGTACTCTTCTCATAAACTACTCAGAGTATTTATTACTTTTGAACCAATTTATGTTTTATTGCATCGGTGACTTCTTCCCTATGCTGTCTGAAAAGCCCCAAATCTTAAGTAATGTGAAGTACCAGAGTTTAACAGAAATATATATTCTATACAAAGCAAACAGGCATAAGGACATGTAAACTAATATTTTGTTGGACAACCCTTTGAGACAATTATTAAAAATCAAGCTTTTTCTGTAACTCTCCATCAGACTTCTGCTCCTGTTCAGAGGTACTCTGGTGCTCTGATTTGTCCAGGACAGTTTTTAATTATTCTTTTAACCACAATTCCAAAACAATGTCTTATTTCAATAAGTAAAATTCAGCCAGTTTTTTTTAATAACTATTTCAGTTTCTAGTTATTTGAGTGACTATTGTAATTTTTCCTTGGGTATGAATATATTTGGGGATGATTGTATATATGTATATATTTATAAAACATGGCTCAAATCATCTTCATGTATGTAATTGCTGTAAAGTGGTTAGAATTTGGAAATTGAGAAGCTGTATCATTTTTTTAAAAAAGCACAAATTTTTTGCACATGCTAAAAAATAAAAACAATCTATCACTCATCCGGGCTAAGCCCCAGAACTTCTTCAATCCTAAATCTGCCCATGACCAGTGGCTGTCCAAATACTGAGCTATAACAAGAATTGCAGGTTAATTTTGCATGCAGGTGCGTACACCTCAGCTAGCGCCGTCCTTATTTTATTTCAGGCTAACCCACGGCAGTGACGACCTCTTTGCGGGCATATCTTCGCCAAACGATTAGCATTTACACATGAAATGTAAGAAAGCAATATTAGACGAGGATAGTTGTCGTTCCTCTTACCACAATCCATTTTAGCTTCTTTATTTATAAATCAGTCTATAAGTTAGTCTCCACTCTGCTGCGTAGACGTATCTCCAGACACCTGCTGCACTGGAGTGTCACCCTCTTACGTCATGGGTTAACTGGTGCTGTCAGGATGTTGTGAGCATATTCTACGAGTACTCAGTAGTGACTTATGATTTTAAATGTAGCAAAGTAGATTACATGCTATAAACTGTCCTCAAGTATGAGTAAAATTACATGCTTGAAAGATGTACTCACCAAAGTACAAGTACCCAAAAAATCTACTTAATTACAGTAACATGAGTATTTGTAATTCATTACTTCCACCTCTGCTGATTTCTCACAAGTCTTCACACTCTTCAACACATCTTCATGGAACACCAGAACAAATCAATAAAATTAATTACTTTCTCTCCTTATTTTAGCTTGGTTGGATCACAAACGTCATAAGACATGCTTTTCGTTAATGTTCATCATAATCTGCCTGACCCTGGGGTCTTTTGGGTGCTGATATGTGTTAATGAGCATTTCTCTGTCACCTACTAACTTTTCTCATTTATTATTGTCCATGTTTTCTGTTTGTAAATGTATGTATGGTCTGGGTACTGCAAGAACTGAATTGCTCTTTGGTCTGAATAAAGTTGTCTAATCTAATCTGATGTGGTGTTTATATTTCACACATGTGGGCAGCTGACACTTTACAGCAGGCTGCTGATACGTCACAAGGGGGCGTGTCTGTCAGTGAAAAGACCTCTTGCATTTGTGTTTCCTCAATTATCCCTTCTCCGATCAGTCTCCTCTCTCCTCCGAGAGCATTTTGCGCTTTGGAACGTCCTTCAATATGGCTGCTCACAAAGTACTTCCGGTGTTGTGGAGGAGAGAGGAGACTGCATTTTAGCATATTGGGATGCACCCTCTGTCTATCAGGTTCAGGAGTTCAACCAAATAATGACGGACAAATCACACAGACCAGGTAACATCCACCGTTACATGATGGTGTAGCGTAGGAAAAGTGTCGTCAGATTCTCTCCGCACTGCAGTTCTCTTTTCCTGTCTTTCTGGATTCTCCTTTCTCCTTTCCTTAACCTCATGACGTTTTCCATCAGGGTTAAGGAAAAGTAGATAGGAAAGGGCTTAGGATGTGACTATTCAACTGCAGTCTCCTCTCTCCTCTCTCCTCCGTGACACTGGAAGTACTTTCTGAGCAGCCATATTGAAGGACGTTCGAAAGCGCAAAATGCGCTCAGAGGAGAGAGGAGACTGATCTGGAGGAGGGATAATCGAGGAAACAAGTGCAGACTTCACAGAAGTCTTTTCACTGACAGACACGCCCCCTTGTGACATATCAGCAGCCGGCTGTAAGCGTCAGCTGCCCACATGTTAGAAATTTATACACCATGGAGCAAGAGAATGTGTTCAAGTGTAAAAGCAACTTCTTGGGAGTCGTTGTAAAATGGACTTACTTGAGCTTATATAGCGCTTTTCTAGTCTGACTACTCAAAGCTGCTTTACACCGCAGGTCACACCTACCCATTCACACCCATTCACTCTCACATTCACTCACTGATGGTTCAGGATTTCTATGTTAGTTATCCATCAGTATCTCTAACACATTCACACCCTTTCATGCCCATTTACACACCACTGACGCAGCAGTGGGAGCAACTTGGGGTTAAGTGTCTTGCCCAAGGACACAACGCCATGTGTCGCCAGGAGCCGGGCTTTAACCTGCAACCTCCCGATCACTGACCAAGCACACTATCCAACTGCACCACTGACGCAATAATGAGCAATGAGTATATTCACATTTCACACAAAGCAGTCGATGTGTAGGCATAAATTTCCCTCAGAATGTGAGCAGTTACTAAATTTCAGTGTCTTTTTTTCTCTTTTATTATTTTCTTCACTGTACAAAGAAATATTTGACTCATTTAAAAGAAATCTAAGCTGAACATATTAATATCACAGAAAATATTGAACACTATCATAAGGCAGTTCTTTCAGGTTTTCCATCTGTTGTCTCTCCTGATTTATCTGTGTTGTGTTTCTGTCTGTAACTGTGAGGAAAACACATTTTAGATTAGATTAGATGAGACAACTTTATTCAGCCCAAAGGGCAATTCAGTTCTTGCAGTACCCAGACTATACATACATTTACAAACTCAAACATGGACAATAATAAATGTCAGTAGGTGACAGAGATGCTCAATGACACATATCAGCCCTCAATTGACCCCAGGGTCAGGCAGATTATATTGCATATTAACGAAAAGCATGTCTTATGACGTTTGTGATCCAACCAAGCTAAAATAAGGAGAGAAATAGTGAATTGTGCATTGTTATCTCAGTCATGTAATGGGAACCCAGACAACACAAAAACCCTGCTACATAAAAAGAGACCATGAGGACCAAAATAAAAGCTAAAAATACATAATAAAATAATAGAATAGAGATTGAGAGACAGAACAATAAAGTTATTTTTTAATATAAAGATTAAGAATATAACATAAGGTGAAGGAAAAATCAAACAATTATACTCTTCTGCATGCTATTAGTATGCTAGGTATAGTCCACAAAGTTCATTGAAGTATACTTTAAGGATATCTTTTTGAACTAAGAAGTACTATTTTACTTGTGAGACTTGAATTATGCTTTTAGTTTGTTTAGCATAATACCTGTAGCATAGTATTTATATACTGAAAGTATTTTAAAATTTGACTAACGCTGTACGCTGTCTATCTCTCTCTGTGTTTCAGTCTTTTTTAGCCTTTCATTCGTGTTTTTGTCTTCTTTAACCCTTTTATTTGGTCGTATCGCTCTTTTCATTTTAGCTCTATGCTATGTTAACAGATTGATGTCTTTATTTTTAATTCTGATTGTTGCACACTTGAAAGTGTAGGTTTCTAATATTTAAAATGACCTTATAAAGTCAACTTTAAGTATACTTGTATATCCTAAAAAATCTAATGTTATTCATAGAACTATTAAATTAGTAATCTTTCTAGTACACAAGTAAATGGTAGTAGAATACGTACAAAACTTATACTCAAGTATACTCACTTAAATGAACTTCAAGTAGACTACTTGTAGTTGAGGAAAACCTTCTTACCTACCGTATATACAGTTGTAGGAAAAAGTATGTGAAACCTTTGGGATTACCTGGATTTTGTTCTGCTTAAATTGGTCATAAAATATTTTCTGATCTTCATCAAAGTCGCATCACTTGACAATCACAGTCTGTTTAAGCTAATGCCACTCAAAAAATATATGTTTACATGTTTTTATTGAATACAGTATGTTAACATTTACAGTGCAGGGTGGAAAAAGTATGTTAACCTTTGGTTTTAATAACTGGTTGACCCTCCTTTGGCAGAAATAAAACCAATCAAACATTTCTTGTTGTTGTAGAACAGACCTGCATTACGGTCAGGAGGAATTCTGGTCCATTCTCCTGTACAGAAGTGTTTCAGCTCAGCAATATTCCTGTCTGGTGTGTATCGCTCTTTTGAGGACATGCCTTAGACCTTCAGGATTTAAATTTAGACACAAGGTCAGTGATGATGTTTTGATGCTCAAAGTGAGCCTCCTGCAGAAGAGTTTGTTGTTCACGCTCTGCTCTCTGACAGACAGCAGGGGGCGCTCTGCTATGGACCAGACTGAAGAACCAGAGGAGGGGGTCCCTCCATCTAAAACCTCTCTGAGTGAAGAAGACCAGGGTCTGAGGTGAGATGAAGATCTGCAGCCATCACACTGACACCATCACTACACCATCATCATCCTCATCTTCATCATCAGTCTTTATCACAGTAGAGCCAAACCATGACAGGTGTTACCTCAAGACACTTTACAGAAGGACAGTGACATACTCTTCATCATTTCGTCATCATCACTGCATCTTCATCTCTCCCTCCATTTGTCTGCATCTTCATCCTGAAATAACAGCTCAAGTATCTGATGAAGATGATGATGATGATGATGTTTGTTTTATCAGGATGAAGAGATCAGAGCCTCCTGAGCCCAGCGGTGTGTCTATGAAGAGTGACTGGTCAAAAGATCCGCTTCTTTACTTTAAGAAGAACAGACCTGCGGAGGACATGTGAGGATTGGTAAATATGACCTTTGACCTTCACTTTTTACTCATGATGATGATGATGATTTTTGTTTCTATCAGGATGAAGAAACCAGAGTCTCCTGAGCCCAGTGGTGTGTCCATGAAGAGTGACTGGTCAAAAGACCCTCTTCTTTACTTTAAGAAGGACAGACCTGCTGAGGACAGGTGAGGATTGGTAAATACAATACACAAGACATGGAGGAATAAGTAAGTACACCCCCCTGGCTAAGGATCCTCCAAGAGCTAGTTAGTCAAATTTATAAGTCAGGTGTGAGCCAACCTGAAGTTCAATTACTGAGGTGTGGCTTAAAGCTGCCCTGCCCACTGGAAAACACACACCAGTTAAAGGTATGGTCTACGATTTGGAAGCTTTGTACATCTTAACAACACCGTTTATAAGGCTGTTATGGTCCTATGGTCCAATCTACACAATATAAGGACCAAAAAGAACGAAAAAAATCCATTCAGTATATCTGCTGAAAAGCTGCATACTAGCTGACCAATCAAAACGTGCAGCTGCACGTTTGATTGGTCCGTGAGTCCATCCAATCCTCTGTCTCCCTCGCTACGCAGCGTCAGAGCGTTCGAACGCTCTGCGCAGCGTGATGCCCATGGTTCTGCCTCCTCCTCTCTACCTCCCGGTGAGCAGCTAGCAGCATTAGCTACTGAACTATCATGGAGCCGGAAAAGCCTAGCGCCGAAACCGAGTGGCCGAGGCTTGTTAGCGGGCTAACGGCTAACGAATGGCCTCAGTCGGCCGTCAGACCTTCAGCATCGGCCGTTTCGCCCCTGGTTGATCAGGTAATGGCTTTGTTTACTACAGTGGGAGATGTCTGCTGAATAACTCTGGTTAGTCTGTGCCTGGCCTGGCTAATAACTTGTAGCGGAGCGGGTTAGCCTGTTAGCCGCTAATCGTTGGCATTGTAAGCTGAGCTGGGGAGGACAGTCGGAGAAAGATAAATCCTCCCCCACAATCGGCTCTGCTCTGGCGGCGCCAGACCTGCATCGCTGCCGCTGTGTGTTACAAGGGGATGACTGTGGCGTTTGATGCTTTCAGTTGAGCTGAACTGTTTTTGATTGAGTTTGCTGCTGATATATTATGCTAGTCGCTCGTAGCTCTGTCCAAGGGGGCTTGTTGTTATGATGCGACACGAGCTTGGGGCGGGATCTTGGAACACTGAAGGGAGGGGTGAGGGAAGGGGGGCAGGCTTAGGTTTAAAATCGTAGACTACAGCTTTAAGAGTTGTCTCTTGATGAGGGGCACTGTGTGATGTGCACCATGCCTCGCTCAAAAGAACTCTCTGAAGGCCTAAGATCAAGAATTGTTGATTTGTGTAAAGCTGGAAAAGGTTACAAAACCATCTCTAAAAGTCTGGATGTTCACAAATCCACAGTGAGAAAAACTGTCTACAAATGGAGACAGTTCGGCACTGTTGCTTCTCTTTCAAGGAGTGGTCGCCCTGTAAAGATGACTCCAAGGGCACAGCGCAGGATCCTCAATGAGGTAAAAAAGAACCCTAGAGTGTCAGCAAAAGACTTACAGAAATCACTGGAACATGCCAACATCTCTGTTGACACATCTACAATACGTAAAACATTAAACAAAATGGGTTTGATGGGAGAACACCACGCAGGAAGCCATTGCTGTCTAAAAAGAACATTGGTGCACGTTTGAAGTTTGCAAAAAAGCATTTAGATGCTTCACAGCGCAACTGGGAAAATATTCTGTGGAGTGATGAAACCAAAGTTGAATTGTTTGGTGGGAACACACTGCGTCATGTGTGGAGGAAAAATGGAACAGCACACCATCATCAAAACCTTATTCCCACTGTTAAGTATGGTGGGGGGAGCATCATGGTGTGGGGCTGCTTTGCTGCCTCAGGGCCTGGACAAAATGAACTCACAAGTTTACCAAGATATTTTGCAGAAAAACCTGAGACAATCTGTCAAACAGTTGCAGCTCAAAAGAGGATGGGTGCTGCAACAGGACAACGACCCAAAGCACAGAAGCAAATCAACTTTAGAATGGTTTCAGAAGAATAAAATAAATGTTCTGGAATGGCCCAGTCAAAGTCCTGACCTAAACCCAATTGAGATGCTGTGGCATGACCTCAAGAAAGCTGTTCACACCAGACTTCCCAAGAATCCTGCAGAACTGCAGCAGTTTTGTGAAGAGGAATGGTGTAAGATTTATCCTGATCGTTGTGCGCGCCTAATCTGCAGCTACAGGAAACATCTAGTTGAAGTTATTGCTGCCAAAGGAGGGTCAACCAGCTACTGAATCCAAGGGTGTACTTCCTTATTCCCCCTGTCTTGTGAATGTTTACATCATATGGCCAATAAAAAGATAACATGGAATTGTTTGGGCGGCATTAGTTTAAGCAGACACCGTTTACTCATTCTTGTGATTTGAGTTAAGATCAGACCACATTTTATAACCAATTTTGGCAGAAATGTACAAAATTACAAAGGGTGTACTTACTTTTTCCTCCCACTGAATGATCTTTGACCTCCATGTTTGAGTCCCTCAGAGGTGATGAAGATGTTTGTTTGATGGACCTGCTGAGGTCAGGTCAGCTCCCTTTGCCCTCAGACTGTCTTTTTTTCCAAACTTTATTTTTGATTTTTCAGACGAGTAAATTAACAGACTTACATAATCAGGCTTTTAATCAAACTCCCTCATCCCCCACCCCAAGAGTCTGAAAAACAAACACTCTTGACAGGGTCTCTATATCAAGTGTAGGCCACATTATCAATAGAATCAAGGCTCATGTTACGCTCAGGTCATCATTAAGTACAACCAATAAAAGCCCTCTATATGATCTATAGAGGGACTCCAGGTCAGGATAAAGCCCTTGTGTTTTTTTTTTTTTTTTCAATTTTAGGCCTTAACTTTTCTAAAGGTAAAAAAGAAAGCAAATCCTTCAACCAGTGTGAGAAAGACGGAGCATTTTAGGCCCTCCAACTGAAAGAATAAGTCTGGGGGCGTCTGCTTTTGAGTTTGCAATTTGGAAATGGTATGCCAAAAATAACTGTGTGAAAATCTAATGTCTATTGTCTGTAGCCAAAACATATGTCCAACCGCTGCAGGACAGTAACCACATCTTGGACAGACAGGGTTTATTGTTGAAAAGATTCTAGCCAGCTTATCATTAGAATAATGTAGATGATGAAGAACCTTAAACTGAATTAGCCCATGACATAAACATAGACAGAAGTATGTGTACAGGTTAGACTTCTCTGCCAGGCATCCTCCGATAGCCCCTCTCCCAAATCTGTCTCCCATGCAGCTTTTGTTCTGTCCCAAGATATTTTATTTAATCCCTGTCTCGCTTTGTAAACTATAGAGACCCATTTCCTGTAACATGGATCTAGTTGTAGAATAAAATCTGACAGATTCCTTGGTGTCAAGTGGGGAAAAGAGAGAAATGTCTTTTTACAAAGTTGAAAATTTGAAGATATCTGAAAAAAAATTCTCGGTATGTTTTGACAGAAGAGAAATTATATTCTGAGAAAAAGTCACTGGGAATTAAAAGCCCATGTCTCTGCAAAGACTGAAATGCCCTATCTAGTATAGAATGTGTGAAGATTATTTGCAAGTGGGAGAAATTCACTAACCTGTTTAAACCCAAATGTCTCATTAACTGAAACCACATTTTAAGCCATATCAATGGTGAAGTGTTAGTGAGTAATGGATTAGAAAGAAGCTCATCACAACCCAGTTTCTGCTCACCTTATTTTTAGATGTAGAAACCCAATACAAAAGCTTTGTTACATTGGCTGCCTAATAATAAAAAAAAAAGAATTAGGCAGACCAAGACCCCCGCTTCCTTTGACACTTCCAAAAACTTCCTTTTCATCCTTGGATTTTGAGCCCTTCCAGATAAAAGATGAAATTAATTTGTCCAGTTGTTGAAAGTGTTTTGGTATAAATTTGGGGATCATTTGAAATATGTAGGGAGCCTAGGGAGAATTGTAACTATATTTATCGTCTTACTAATGAAATTTTTTTTGAAGACCTGTGTTGTTTCTTCCAATACTTATAGTCATACAGCCCCCTCATTGATCAAATAACTTTGATGCCTAAATATGTAAATTGTCCTTTTTTATTTTAAAAGGAAACTCAGAGTTATCCTCACATACATCAAAAAAGGAAAATGCAGAGTCTATGAGTAGTTGATCCTATAACCCAAATTCCTTTTGAATGCACAATAGTTTCGGTATGGATTCCTGAGAGCTGGATATTTCTATAAAAATAAATTGTTAGCATCGAGTGACACTTAATGCAGTTTACCGCCCCAAAAGAATCCTTTAATACCATCTTCCACCCTGAAAGCTGTAGCAAGTGGCCTGATTGCCAAATTAAACAGTTAAGGAGAGAGACTACAGCCTTGTTTGCAGCCCCTATGGAGCTTTAAATAGTCAGAGATTATAGTGTTTGTTCATACTGCAGCCAGAGGAGAGCAATACAAAATTTTAATCCATGTTAAAGGTGATGGACCAAAGCCAAATCTTTAAAAAAAGTGAAAAAATATCTCCACTCAACCTGGTCAAAAGCCTTCTCAGTATCTAATGAAATCACCACCTCCGATCCACAGGTGATGATAATTCATGCTGAGTCACTGATCTCTTTAATTCTGTTCTGATCTACAGAGGTCAGATGGAAACATCTGGACTCCCCAGTATCTTCTCCAAACTGACTGAATCAGAGCTGGACTCCATATTTCTGGTGAGAACATCACACTTTAACAGAGAAGTCCATGATCTACACGTCTGCTGCTCCACCATGATCCAGATGTTAATGTCAGTGTTCTGCTCTGTCACATTGAATCTCCACTGTCTTCTGCTCTCCAGCTGCTGGAGGAGAACATCATCAGCTTTGTGAAGAACAGACTGAAGGGAATCTGGAGAGGTTTAGGTCCAGATTACCCAGGATGCTCAGAGGCTCAGAGTGAGGATGAGATGGTTGGTGAAGATGAGGAGCAGAGGAGCATCAGAGAGGCATTTCTGAAGATCACAGTGGGCTTCCTGAGGAGGATGAATCAGGACGAGCTGGCTGACTATCTGTGGAACGGTAAGAGCTTTATTCTGAAGGTCAACTATGATGAAGGGGGGTTATCATCTATGACAGGGTTCTCTAGCCCAGAGCACCAAGGCCTGGTCCTTGGGCCTAAATGCTGCTGGTTTACAGCGAGTGAGAACTTTTGTCATGCTATAGTCTCTTTAGTGTTAAGTTTTGGACCCAAAAGCTAAAGATGGAGAAAGCATCAGAGTAAGCAAGGGTTTATTAGTTAACACGATCCAAAACAACCAGGATTCCTGTCGGTCCAGTGCTCAGGTGAGAGTTCATGTAAACAAGGTATAAAGGTTGGCAGGGTGAGAGCTCCAGGAGACACTGCGGAGAGAAAGAGCAGAAGACAGAGGTAAGTTTCCAAGTGGTGTAGGACAAAAGCACAATCAAAAATCACTCTTCAATAAAGCAGGCTCCAAATCGAAGCTCATAAAAGGCTTAGAGCCAAGAATAAGACAGAGTAGAGCAGAAGGTATGGCCAACAAACCACTCTAGATGAGAAAATCCACCGGCGAAGAAGAGGTGACTCCAGGAAGCCTTTATACAAGTGGTGATTAGTGATCATGTGCAGGCGTGTGGCAGCAGTGTGAGGAGAGAGGTAGCCACGCCCACTGCCAGCATGGCTACATCTCAGTCTCTGAGAGGGAGGATGAATACTCCGTTTTATTTTTTATTTTTGAAAAACCCTCCTGTTAGCCACCAGTCACAGTCATCAACTCATTTTTACCAGCTGCAGCTGCAACTTAAAACTAAAGACCAGTCAGGTACAAATAATATGATCCTCTCAAAAGCTGTCAATAAAAATTAATAAAGTTTTCAATTCGAACTCTAATTGAAAACTTAATATTTATAGATACATCCTAAAAATCCTCGTTAAAATAATAGTTTCTGATAATGACATCCCTTACTGCATTTCCAGTCACTCTCTCATTCTGAGAGAAAGTCGAAGGCACGTCATCATAGAGAAGAACGTTCAGCTTTGTAGAAATATTGTGCAGGACAAAAAAAGCAAGAATTGTATTACACATTGCTTGGGGTTCCACTCACAAGTAGGTGAGACATGCAAAACACCTCTTCAGAACTCCATTTAAACGCTCAAGGGCACACCCCGAGATCCCTCTCCAGAGAGCAAGGCTGTTTTATTTAATGTTTAAAGATTTAAATTTTTAGTTTGAATTTGGAACACATGGGATGTTTATTTGCTTTTTTTTACTTTTTGTGGGACAGATGAGCTCTGGCTGGTCAAAAGATACTGAAAATGAGGAATTTTTACGTTCTGTGTTTTTTTTCTTTCTTATAGTACAGACACTTTGACAGACCCCATTCTGTCTGTTCTACCAGTTTTAACACACCGAGCAGCCTTCAGGCTGGTATGCAGTCTTTAGAGCACTCATTATCCAGATTTAGTAATGTTGAAAAGTTTGGATCTGGATCAGACTGATCCAATCCAACTGTGCTTTGAACAAGTGGGATAAAATTAAGACGGATTACACATTTGTGGGTAGCTAAAAAAAGGGATTTCAAAATCTGGATAATTCTGATCCAGATTGCACCTTTTGAACAGCTGGCTCCAATCATCCCGCCCTTCCAAACTTTCACTTCATTCACAGTTTTAATCTGTTCTGGGACTGAGCCTCACTTTTCATGCATGGTTGGATCCATCCCAACAGAATCTACATGCTGCCCCTTGGCCAAATAATTCAGCACCAACAAGTCTCCTTCCCCTTCTATGCAGACGACACACAGATGTACCTTCCTCAAAGACCTAAAAACTCTGAGTGACATCAGCTGTTTGATGGAAGAAAACTTCCTTCAGCTCAGTAACTCAAAGGGTGAATTTGACCTCTGAGCACTTCCCCTTTGTCTTACTACTTCGTATTACCCCTTCTCCTTTAGCCCTCTGCTTTGAGGGCCAAGATGAAGGGCTGAAAACACACAGCTGACAAACGAGATGCCACTCCACATAATCACCCAGAGCAGCTGTGACATATTCAGATGTGACAATAGCCGTATCCACGGCTGTGAAAGCTTGGTTGTTGTAACTAAAAATTTTAAAATGCGACCAACAACTAGAAACACAGTTAATATTTACATGATGAATTATTAATTACTTATAGTTAAGCACTTCCTTTGGTCTCCCCTTTCACTCAACATTAAACCCACAGCCAGAACTTTCAGAGTTCTGTTTGATTCTGACCTCACCTTCTCCACCGACATCAACGAAGTCCTCCAGTCCTGTCTCTTTCATTGAAGAACCACTTCAAAAATAAAAAGAACTGCTCTCCCCAACAGACCTTGAAAAACTCATACATACCTTCACCCTGTAACTCTTTCCTTCTGCTTTACATCAAAAATCTATTTCTCACCTCCAACTGGTTCAGAATACAGCAGCTCAGCTTTTGACAAGTTTAAAAAGACATCACATCACCCAACTTCAGCTCCTTTCACTGGCTCCCATCAGTATAGAATCCATTTTGAGATTTGAACTAATCTCTTTTAATGTTTTCCTGGGCCTCGCTCCTGGCTATATGTCAGAGCGACTGATCTGTTATGATCCAGCTCACAGTCCCAGGTCCTCAGATGGGGGCCTCCTGACCGCTCTGAGGTCAAGACTTTAAACTAAAGTTGATGGAGCAGGGTGCTGGTTTGGCGGAGTGGTTAGCAACCCATGTACTTGCTTCTGCCGGTCCAGGTTCGAATCCCGCCTGTGACCAGTTTGCAGAGTGTCTTCCCCTACTCTCTCACCCCCTTTCACAAGCCTATCCACTGTCTCTCTCCTATCAATAACGGCACAAAATGCCCCAAAAATACATTTAAAAAAAAAAAAAAAAGGTGATGGAGTTTTCTCCATCAGAGCTCCTCCACTTTGGAACGATCTGCCCGAGGAGATGAGACATGCAGAAAGAATCTTTTAAGTCACTTTTAAAATCTCATCTTTACAGACTTGCTCTCCTGTGATGTCATCTCAATCTTATTTCTGTATTTCTGTCATTGTAGCCCAGTATTTGTCTTAATTGTTCTCATAATTTAGCCAACTTGTTGCTTCTTTCTTTGTTGTTGGCTTTTAATGTTTTCATCTTATTATCAATGTCATTACTTAATTTTATTAGACATTTACAGGGTTCGTACGTTTTGAAAAAACCTGGAAAAGTTATGGAATTTGAAAATTCCATTTTCCAGGCCTGGAAAAGTTTTGAAAACATAATTTCACCCTAAAAGTTTTGGAAAAGTCATGAATTTCTTTCTCCCTTAAATATAACATTTGGTATTACCAGTCTGTAAGGTTGATATTTAAATTGATCAATAAATCTTTCATATCGGAAGTTGATCTGATAAAGCCTCTAGCCACGTCAGGTCATGCTGACATGCGCAGTGCAACTTAGCAAGGGGCTGATCGGATGGAGCGCTAACATGCTTCAGTGAAGCTCGCTACGCCAGGAAGGTGCTCATTTAACAACGTATGGCTGCACTCGACGAAGTATCAGTCATGGCTGGAGAGGATAGAGTATAAAGGCCAGGCTAAATGTGTCTTATGCAATAAGACGTTTTATATCTCTAGTATGGGGGAAGCAGCATTGACTAGCCATGCTAAAGGAGCAAAGCACCACACTGTTGTGACTGCACGCGAAGACAGCGCCATCACGAGCTTTATCCGACCGCAGACAGCCACGATGACACCGACAGTCAGCAGCAGCGGTACTGCCACCTCCGTGATGAAACAAGGGACTCTCTCAAATGTTGTCCTCAGAAATGAAGTGCTAACTTCCGAAGTTTTGAACAAAATGCAAACGCTTAGTGAGAGGATTGCGACTCTGGCCGCACGTCAAAAACTACGTTGGGTTGGGATAGTAGGGACCAGAGAGGTCATTCGAGGAGGTGAAGAACAGATGTGCTGACCCTTTCCCTGTGAAGGTGGCGACGTTTAGCAGCATTGCAAAAGAAATCAACCCCTTTCTCATCTTGTATCAGACGGACAAACCTATGCTGCCCTTCCTCCGCGAGGATATGAATAAACTGATCAAAGGTAAAATTAAACATACGTTCTATTTATGATTAAAACACACAATGCTTGAAAATGAAACAATGTGTAGTAGCCTAGTGCAGAATTGTGAGCACGAACACAACATATTTACCCTCGTGGGTACTTAAATTTAAACACCTTTTAGGTTACCAAAAGCTGCTATATAATATAATAGTATATTGTTTTTGTTGTTGTGTTTGCACAAATTATTCAATCAGCCTAAGCTCTAATCAAAATACAAGATATGTAATGATTTCTTTTTATTTTAACCCTTTAAAAACCACTTCAAATACATGTCATGATTTTTATGAAAAAATCTGATATATAACAGTTACATTTAATATAAAAATGTTGGATGGCTGGGAATACTTTTAAAAATCAGATTAAAAAAATACCTAAGATTGGTGATAAAGCTATTTTTCATGCATCTTTATTGTTTTGCAGTGTCAGATTCATAACATACAACCCTTTGAGGTCACCAGAGAAAAAATGTCCACTCACAAAAACTACTTTAAAAATCTAACAGAATAATACATTTTTGTACTTGTTTTTGCGCAAATCATTCAGTCAACTTCAGCTCAAATCAAAAATACCAAATATGTAATGATTTCCTTTTATTTTGACCCTTCAAATTCCAATTTGATGACATGATGTTAATGTTTTTATTAAAAATAACATATAACATGAGTTATATTTAGTATAATACATGTTAGAGAGCTTAGAATAAGGAGAGATCCTGCCTAAATATACCTACGTTTGCTGATTCATTGTTATTTTTTTGCACTGTCAGATTCATAATAAACCTTTGAGGTCATCAAAAACTGCAAAAAAAATCAAACGGATTAGTACTTCTGCTTTTTTTTTTGGCTCAAATCGTTCAATCAGCTTCAGTCTAATTAGTCACTAATCAAAAATATGCATTTTTTAATTATTTCTTTTGTTTTAACCCTTTAAATGCCAATTTGTTTACATGATGTCACTGTCTTTAGGAATTTTTTTTTTGCAGTCAGATTCCAACTACCAGTAACTACCCTTTCAGCTAAAAGGTTGTTTTGTTGTTCGCCTCCATGATGAGGTGTTTTAAAAGGTTTCCTCCTTATTGTAGGAAATAACCAGCAGAGGCTGTGTTTCACACAGATGTGACAAAATGTAGATGTTCAGTCTTATGTTTGTAGTTCGGTCTGCTTGTTCTTTGTCTCCCTGACTGTAGATGATGAGAGATTAATCACTCTGGCAGCCTCATTTGCATATAAAACAGAGTAGATTCTTATTGTAAACATTTTACATGACCCACGTTGGCCCTGGTTGTCCTTTATTTTTGAGGAACCTGGTTAGAAATAAGCTAAATTCAAACATGTACTCCTTCTCTTAGCGGTAGATTGTTGGGGAATTATAAATTCGATCTATTTTTTGACATTTACACTGCAGTAATACTTTTACATAGTTTTATTTCTATGTTTCATGCATACATTGATGTTTTAGAGGTCATGTAAAGTCATGGAAACTTACGACCAAGTCATGGAAAAGTCATTGAAAAGTCATGGAAATTTGTTGGTTAAAATGTGTATGAACCCTGCATTTAAGACTCCAGAAATGCTGCTGCTCTCTCTTCTTTGTTTTTACTGTGTTTGATTTATTCTGTTATTGTGTGTTTGTGAGAGTTTTGATTAAAATTGAGCTTTTTTGTTGTTTTGATCCTTTTGTGCTCAGACTCTTGTGCTTTGTCTTCTATATGTTCCTGGCTGTTTGTCAAAGCACTTTGTAAACCTTTGTTTTTAATTGTACTTCACAAATTAAGCTATAAGTATGACTATTAATATCTGCTTCAATATGATACCACAAGGTTTAAAAAAAACACTTTTTGTTAAGATTAAAAGATGTGAGCAGCCCCTCTGTGATGTCAGGACTTTGTCCAGGATCCAGACTTTAATGTCATTTGTTTTTCCTTCAGGATCTGACGCCTCAGTGTGCCGAGGAAAACTCAAGTCCAACCTGAAGCAGAAGTTCCAGACCGTGTTTGAGGGGATTGCTAAAGCAGGAACCCTGACCCTGCTGAACCAGATCTACACAGAGCTCTACATCACAGAGGGAGAGGCTGGAGGGGTCAATGAGGAACATGAAGTCCGACAGATCGAGACCACATCCAGGAGACCACACAGACCAGAGAAGACCATCAGAGGAGAAGACATCTTTAGGGAATCAGCTGGAGAAGATGGAGCAATCAGAACAGTGATGACGAAGGGCGTGGCTGGCATTGGTAAAACAGTCCTCACTCAGAAGTTCACCCTGGACTGGGCTGAAGGCAAAGCCCACCAGGACATCCAGTTCATGTTTCCATTCACCTTCAGAGAGCTGAATCTGCTGAAGGAGCAGAAGTTCAGCTTGGTGGAGCTTGTTCATCACTTCTTCAGAGAAACCAAAGAAGCAGGAATCTGCAGGTTTGAGGAGTTCCAGGTCTTGTTCATCTTTGATGGTCTGGATGAGTGTCGACTTCCTCTGGACTTCCACCAAACCAGAATCCTGACTGATGTGACAGAGTCCACCTCAGTGGATGTGCTGCTGACCAACCTCATCAGGGGGAACCTGCTCCCATCTGCTCACCTCTGGATCACCACACGCCCTGCAGCAGCCAATCAGATCCCTCCTGGATGTGTTGACATGGTGACAGAGGTCAGAGGGTTCACTGACCAGCAGAAGGAGGAGTACTTCAGGAAACGGTTCAGAGATGAGGAGCAGGCCAAAAGAATCATCTCCCACATTAAGAAGTCCAGAAGCCTTCACATCATGTGCCACATCCCGGTCTTCTGCTGGATCACTGCCACAGTCCTGGACCATGTGCTGAAGACCAGAGAGGAAGGAGAGCTGCCCAAGACCCTGACCGAGATGTACATCCACTTCCTGGTGGTTCAGTCCAAAGTGAAGAGCATCAAGTATGATGAAGGAGCAGAGACTGATCCTCACTGGAGTCCAGAGAGCAGGGAGATGATCCAGTCTCTGGGTAAACTGGCTTTTGAGCAGCTGCAGAGAGGAAACCTGATCTTCTATGAACCAGACCTGACAGAGTGTGGCATGGACATCAGAGCAGCCTCAGTGTGCTCTGGAGTGTTCACACAGATCTTTAAAGAGGAGAGGGGACTGTACCAGGACAAGGTGTTCTGCTTCATCCATCTGAGCGTTCAGGAGTTCCTGGCTGCTCTTCATGTCCATCTGACCTTCATCAACTCTGGAGTCAATCTGATGGCAGAAGACCCATCAACCCTCAACGTATTTACAATCACACAGCTGTACCAGGGAGCTGTGGACCAGGCTTTACTGAGTCCAAACGGACACCTGGACCTGTTCCTGCGCTTCCTCCTGGGTCTTTCTCTGCAGACCAATCACAACCTTTTACGAGGTCTGGTGACAAAAGCAGGAAGTAGATCACAGATCAATCAGGAAACAGTTAAGTACATTAAGTCAAAGATCAGTGAGGACATGTCTGCAGAGAAGAGCATCAATCTGTTCCACTGTCTGAATGAACTGAATGATCGTTCTCTGGTGGAGGAGATCCAACAGGCCCTGACATCAGGACGTCTCTCCACAGATAGACTGTCTCCTGCTCAGTGGTCTGCTCTGGGCTTCATCTTACTGTCCTTAGAGAAGGACCTGGATGAGTTTGACCTGAAGAAATACTCTGCTTCAGAGGAGGCTCTCCTGAGGCTGCTGCCAGTGGTCAAAGCCTCCAGCAAAGCTCTGTAGGTGCACCTACCTGCACAGGTCACATCATATTTCTGTGTTTTTACAAGAATGATCATTCACTGTTTGCTCCTGATGTTTTTCTGATTCTTTTCTCAGGCTGAGTGGATGTGGACTGTCAGAGAGAAGCTGTGGAGCTCTGTCCTCAGTCCTCAGCTCACAGTCCTCTGGTCTGAGACACCTGGACCTGAGTAACAACGACCTGCAGGTTTCAGGAGTGACTCTGCTGTCTGCTGGACTGAAGAGTCCACACTGCAGATTGGAGACTCTCAGGTAAACATAAAAATGTTGAAATTCAAATCAAAGCTGTGACCATCATCTGAGCTCCTGAACACCTTCAACATGGAGGAGCTCCAAATGTTCTCTAAACAGACTGAGGGCCTTAGTCATGAAACAGAAGACATTCAGGAAGGAGACTCTCATGATCCTCACAGCTTCTCTGAATGTTTAAGGTCAGAGGAGAGGTGGCTAACCTCAGGGTGGATCAGGTTCCTCTAAAATCTCTGCAGGGAAAGACCAACAGCTCTGAGGCCTTTCAGGAGGGTCAAAGCTTTTCGAGCAGAACATGTCTGAGTCTTTGAAATGATGGACCCATCAATCAGCAGCACATCCAAACCATTCATCATTTTATAGAAACCAAACTCGGACAGAGTCCTTCAGTATGTGGTCTTCAGTCCAGTCCCTGAGGAGCAAGATTTGCTCGAAGCTATATCAGTAAAAGATTCAGAATTAATTATTAAGAATTAGATAATTCACGGTTTAAGATTTCTCCTTGTGTTTACATGGAAATAGTGATTCCAATTTAAGGTTTGCATTGAAAAAATGTTTATTGTCCTTCATTCAAGGCTTGAGGGTTTGGGATGGTTCTGATTGGACAGAGGCGAATGTGTCATAGTGACGTACTTACATCTACCCTAAGTAAAACTCCAGTCCAGCATCTCCAGTGTCTCTGTTAGGGTAAAAGAGGAGGTTTTCAGCCTGCTCTCGGAGAGGGGTCTCCCTCCTGGACCTGGACTATAGAGGTCTTTAAAGGTCTTGATGGTTAAACATTCCTCCTCCCCTATTACTCTAGAGTCAGAAAGTACCACAGACAGGCCTTTATTCTGGACCTGATCCTGTGATGTTAAACTGTGGATTCACCTGTCTGTCTGTCTGTCTGTCTGCAGTCTGTCCGGCTGTCTGGTCTCAGAGGAGGGCTGTGTGTCTCTGGACTCTGCTCTAAGCTCATCCTCTCTGATAGAGTTGGACCTGAGCTACAATCATCCAGGAGAACGAGGACAAAAGCTGCTGTCTGCTCGACGGGAGGATCCACGCTGCAGCCTGAACATCCTGAGATACACTGACACCATAGAAGAAGAAAGAATCACATGTTGATGTTCAGCAGCCTGAAAAGTGAGATGACTGAGAGTCAGAGACGTCAGGGCTGCAGAGAGAGACTGGAGACTGGTTTGAGTTTGGACAGGAAGTCAGACTGAGGCTGCAAACTCTGATTTATTCTTTATTTTAATTTGTATTAATGGAGACTGAGAGGAGATTTATCTAAGGGGTCAATGATTTAACATCATCCAGGGGTATGAGGTAACAGAGATTGATTATTGATTTGATCTGTAAATCCAGCCTTATGTTTGACCTGGATTGCCCTTTTCCAAGACTGATCTATATGTTTTGGCTCCTTGCTTATTTTTTCAGAGGAAATTTTTGTCTTTTAATTGTTAAAATAGTTCTAAACCCTGTCACCCACTCCAACGGTGCACAGACTTTTTCAATGGCAGGGGCAAAAAGGAGAAAAGGGCACATACAGTGTGTTCTCACCACTGAAGAGGGCGCTATTGTAAAGGTTCTGATATCACCAGAGGTGTTTGTAGGTGGACCAATAGCAGATGAACATAGAAGCAGTTTTGTCATTTTTTTATTGAAACAAGGTTGAATTGTGGAGTGATTTTCAGAGAAGGGTTCCAGGTTATTGTTGTTGAGAGAGCTCGGCAGTGTAGAAGAGCTGGGCAGCTGAGCAGGAAACACTGCTCCTGTTGTGTTCGCTAACGTTATTCATCAATGACATGATGCCTTTTTTAGTAAGCTTTAATTCTTCTGGTGATATTTTACTTTAGCTTATAGGCCTACTAAACTATTGTTAGCTATTTTCTAATTGGATCAGTGAGGCGTCTTCCAAATGCTTCTCTAACCAATCAGGCAGCAGCCTCCTCCCACCTTTACACTGCTGATGTGAGGCCCTTCACGCTTATATTTCCATGCTCTTGTGCTTGTAGAGTGAATGTTTTTGTCCAATTCAAGGCCCCCTTCAGATGTGTGCACATTTGCAGTTAAATGACCTGATGAATTATGGTGTACCTTCATGTCCATTTCAACCCCCCCCCCCCCAAAAAAAAAAAAAAAAAAAAACTGTTTTGGTCTCAAGCCTGCAAATTTCACTGTGAGGTGAGGGATTTTCATGCCTGGCATTTTTTATGTATTTTTTGGGGGGCATTTTGTGCCTATATTGATAGGAGAGAGACAGTGGATAGGCTTGTGAAAGGAGGTGAGAGAGTAGAGGAAGACATTCTGCAAACTGGTCACAGGCGGGATTCGAACCTGGACCAGCAGAAGCAAGTACATGGGGTGCCTGGTTGCTAACCACTCCGCCAAACCAGCACCCCGATGCCTGACATTTTAACACCATATTAGCACCAGAAAATCCAAACTGGTTCTCTTAGATAGTTCTGGATCATTATTGATCTGAAAATGTCCCAACATAAGACAAACGTTATGATGTGTTTGGTTTCTTAGTATTTCTTTGTCCTAACGCTCTTCTGGAGTTTAATGTATTTTTTCCTCTTAAGAGGGCAGGTGAGTGTGTTTTACCAACCAGGAGGGAACTTTAGTTTGTGTTTAGATGCCCAAGAGGGCACAGAGGGAACTTTTGCATGTTTCAGCTTCCAGAAGGTCACAAAGGACACTTTGGAGAGCATTTTTTTCATAATAGAGCACTTCAGAGTGTTTTTCAACAATCAGGCCATGGGGGGGGATGCGATCTCCCTCCTTCGTGCAACAGGTCCCTGGTCCACTCTGTTGATGCGTCTGTCTTTGTTAATTGTGTCCCAGTTTTGTCCATGAAGTCCTTCTTCAGAGCATGAATTGATTGGTCAGTGTGTTGTCTCCTGTGCTCTGTTTGTGTCTGGTAGATCAGCCTTGTAGTTGTCATATTTGGTAAAGACAGTAAATGATCCCTGATGTCACTCAGTAATAGTCCACTGACTGTTTAGTTTTTATGTCAGTTTCCTGTCCAGCGTTGGGCGAATTACTTAGAGTAATAAGTCATAGTTACTAGATACTCTCACAAAAGTGTAGCTGAATTACTAAGGGAATTCCTCCTTCATTAATGTAATTAGTTACCAGGGAGAGTAATTGGTGTGTTACTTTTTTGAAAACTCTTTTCCTCTCGAACTGTGTGTCTCCGTCTCTGTGTCCTTCCTTGTTGTTACCTGCTGCAGCAGCTCTGACATCATCAGCGGAGTTCTCGATGTTTTTGGTCTCTAGATTTTAGATTTACTAACAACAGACAAACACTTTGCTTTAGGACAGAATGTACTCTTCACATGTGTGCTCTTGACTTTTACTTCTTTTACTTCCATCCTGAAAACTCCAGTTTTAACTCCACAGACGCTCCAGACTCACCGCTGCTGCAGCTAGCTGTGTTGCCAGATATTGTGATTGAAATTAGCATTTTTAAAGAGAGAAACCTAAATGAAGCATGTTTAAATTCTTATCTGCTTTTCTTCAAAATCATATTCCTTCTTTTTTTTTCTCTTAATTTACTTTATTCAACATCCTTTTGTTTGGAGGTGGAACATCCTTTTCTTTATACAGAAGTGAAATGAGGGGCTGCTGTTATTTCTAACTTAGTTTTTACTAAACAGTCTGTCTAAGCTTGATTTTTGGAACCAAAAAGACATGTCAGGGTTTTATCTGTTCTATCTTAATCTTCTACAGGTTTATCATGGTGAAACAGTCTGAGCTACAGTAGAAATGTAGAAATTTAATTCTGGCTGTAAAGAATTAAAATAAAACTAAAGATTTATTTTAGATGGAAACATCTTTACAGTAATATTTTAATTTGTTTTAGAGCAAGTTAAACAAATTTTAATAACTTATAAATTGGGTTTATATTGATGGTAGATCATGCACCAGATTCCTCCTGGGTTTGAGGGCACAATAAGTCCAAATGAGTAACTGCACCATTGGAACAAGCCCAAAAAACTGCAACCTATATTTCCCAATATACACATGCAAGTTAGAAAAAGAAGAAGCCAAAAGAGGCTTAAAATAAGCAAACCTGGCAACTCTGGCATCAAGTGCTCTCTGTGTCTGTCAGCAGCACAGCTTCTACTCTCAGTCTGGCTGAGTGAGGCAGGTCAGATATCAGCTGCTTGACATCGGCATAAAGTAACATGCCACATTTTACCGTTGGTAATGGCTTTAAAACATTTTGAATAGTAATTAATTAGATTACTTGTTACTGGGACTTGATCAGTTTGTAGTTTCTCTGCTCAGATCTCCACAGTCCTGCACAGACTGAAGTGTTTTATAAAGTTGATGATGACTGAAAGAAGCCTCTCTGATGGTTCAAATAAAGAGCTGGAGAAAACTCTCCTTTATTAAATCTGAATGAACAGATGAGCTGACAGCTCTTCAGCCTTATTTCAACAGCTCATTAGTCCACAGGGATGTCAGAGGTGTTTATTAAATCCATTTAGACATCATATTTAATGTGAGTGTTGAGCTGTGAAGTCTACAGAGACACAGTCAGGATGATGTGATGGTCCTCCTTCACAGATTTGGGCTGCAGTGAGAGTCCACACTGACTGAGTCTAACCAGCTCAGACCCTGACGTGGGACACCAGCTGCCCCCGCCCACGCTCACACTGATAAACGCAGGTCTGTGCGTGGAAATGAGCGCACACTCATGTACTAAGAGGAGAAGTAAACACATAGATCCTGTTTGTGATGCAGAAGTGTGAAAATAAAGAGCCATCCACGGGCCTGTCCCACTGAAACCACGGTGTGACCTGGTTAAGAGGATCCACTCAGAGCTCTGAGCCCAGACAGACCCTGGATGGAGACAGAGGGGAAGGTTTTCTGTAGAAACCTCCTGATTGGTGTGGGCTGGAGAGGGAGGCTATCTCAGGACCCTGATGAATGAAGAACTGATCCCAGCTTTGGTTTCTGTCTCCAGGTTGGACCATGGTGGAGCGCACAGACTGAGACCTGGTCTGAAGAAGTGTGAGTGTTTTAATCTTTGATTTAATGATGATTATTCAACTTTTACTCTCATCGACTTTTCATCTGAAGGATTGTGTCAGAGCTCCAGAGATAAAACAGCATCAGGAGGATAAAGCATGGAGACATGAAGGTCAGAGGTCATTAGTCTGAGGAACAGGTCACATGATCAAAGTGAAGATGAGGAAGAAAAATCAGCAGAGATGGTGTGTTGGTGTGATCAGAGAAATGCTCCATCACACCATGAGCTGAACGTGAGCTGTACATGAGAGCCTCAGGCCAACCCAGTGCATGATGGGTAATATCTATTTGTCCCTTTGGCTCCAGGATTTTCACATTGAGAGGAGCTCAAAGGGTTCAGTGTGTGATCATTGATTTGAACATGGAGAATAATCAGCAGGACAGAAGTCACTGACAGACTGAAGTCATTTGGATGAAAACTGCTCTCTACTGTGTCAGACTTTTGGCCTGTTATTCTGGCAGCTCCACTTTTTGGGCTCTGGCTCCATGTTTGACATTTGAGTTCAAATCAGAGCCTGTGCACACAAAAAGCTTCAAATCAATAAAGTAGTGAATCAATGACATGTCCCAGACGCTGACAGACAGACAGAGAACATTACCCACGGGCTCTTTGTGGATGAAATGATTCCTGTTTTTCTATTTTCTGTCAAATTTAGTGAGCGTTGTGTGCTGAGTGTGAGTGGGACTGAAAGGGTTCAAAACAGAATCACTGATCAGTATTTTCTATTTGTGAAAGGACGAGGGTTAATTCAGAGATTCAAACAGTTTGGATTGAACATGTTGTTAATAAGTGAGGGCTTGTTCCTCTTCTGGGTCAATATTTGGACACCAGACCCTTTGTGTCCTCACATTTGACACAAAATCTGAGCCTGCACAAAAAACAAGATTAAAAATACCATCAAATCAAAAGAGTTGTTCATCAACATGCCTCAGACTGAGAGAGAAAAACTTGAGCCACAGGCTCTTTTATTTCAGGAAATCCTTTATTAGAGGAAAAGATTCTTTTCTTTGTGTCTGTGTGAAAGTTAGAGAGCACTGGGTGCTGTGTGTGAGCGCCATGGAAAGAGTTCAACATCCAAGAATCATCAGGATTTCAGATTTTTGGACAGAACTGAAGGAAGAAAACATGTCAACTGAGCTGGGAGACTGGCACGGGGTAGTTTTGGAAATTTTTAAAATGGAAAAAATCACATATCAGATAAGAACACAGGAGGACAAATTCTACCGTATCTGGAACAAATGGATGACACATATCGCCCCCTTAAGAGCAGATTTTGTGTGACTCGGCTGGCTCCCCTACGCGAAAGTAGAGAGCAATTACAGCATCTTGAGTTTGGCACTCCTCTCCCCTTTGACTATGTTTTTCTTTTTTCTGTTACCCTCAGCACATCTGTAAATAGTTTCCTTGGGTTGTTTTGTTTTATTTTATCTGCTTAAGCAGTGAAGTTTAAGATTTAGGTCCTCCTCTCAAGAATACATCCTCAGTGAGGATAGTTTAATGTCACTTGTTGGAAATGAACTTGAGGCAGGACACAAATTATTACAATTGTAAAAAAAAAAAAAATGGAAGTGGGGGGGAATGACATGAAGATGATCAAACAAAATGTGGAACATTTGAATGTAAAAATGAGTCATTTCTCTTCAATAAAGAAATAATGTAAAAAAAAAAAACATCTATTTTTATTTCAATAAATGGCCTGGTGCTCTAACGAGTCCACTTTATGACCCAGATCTCAGGATCTGCATTTATCAGAGTCTGATCAACTAGACCAGGTCCTCTTCTCTGGTCCAGACTGAAGACTGTGGTGGTTCACTGGTACATAACTCGACCAGGTCCAGGAAAAACTGAAGGTGGACCATGGAACCACAAACACAGAAATCAAACTGGTTCAGATAGAAAGATGGAGCAGAGTTTGGGGTCAGAGGTCAAACATGGCTGACTCAGCAGGAGGTCAAAGGTCAGACCATCAGAGCTGACTCTGAACCCTCAGCTCAGATGATTGTAGATGATCAGATGATGACCTGCTGCTCTGATGTTTCTCCTTCTCTCCATCAGACGCCTGTGAGCTGGAGGTGGACACAAACACAGTGGACAGAGACCTCAGACTGTCTGAAGACAACAGGACGGTGACACATGTGGGAGATCTTCAGTCATATCCTGATCATCCAGACAGATTTGGTGATGTTCCTCAGCTGCTGTGCAGGTCTGCTCTGAGCGGTCGCTGTTACTGGGAGGTCCAGTGGAGACGAGATGTTTATGTATCAGTGAGTTACAGAAGAATCAGGAGGAAAGGACGTGGAGTTGAATGTGTGTTTGGACATAATGATCATTCCTGGAGTCTGAGCTGCTCTGATCATGGTTACTCTGTCCTTCACAATAACAGAGAAACATTCTCCTCCTCCTCCTCTTCATCCTCTGGTAGAGTAGGGGTGTATGTGGACTGTCCTGCTGGATCTCTGTCCTTCTATGAAGTCTCCTCTGATGGACTGATCCACCTCCACACCACAGTGACCACATTCACCGAGCCCCTCTATCCTGGGTTTATGGTGTGGTCTGGTTCACTGTCTCTGTGTGATCTGTAGTCCAAACCTGCAGGTGATTCAAAGACCTGAGACGTCTTGTCCTCTGCAGCGTCCCCTGAAGAGACGTCTGTTTGTGCTGACAGGAAACAGCTGATCATCAGTCAGCTGATGTCACCTATGAACAGCTGATTGTTCTGAACAAAAACAGGCTGAAAGAATTCAAATCAAGAAAATAAATGTTTCATGTCTTTATTTACCTGAAAATTAACATCTGAACACCAACAACCAGCTGAAGACTGATCTACATATATATTACACTGATAAATATATATATATATTTTTTTACAGTTGAAGTATCTCTAATATATAATATCAGTAGGAAGACAACAACAATAGAATATACAACTCCTCCTCTTCTATTGTTGTTGTCTTCGTTCTCTACCAAGATAAATATCTGCTGCCTTGTCCAGCTCTTTGAACTGAAGAAGCTTCTTGGATGAGAAGAGAAACGTCTTCCCAAAACTGAACACAGTCCAGTTGCCTCGATTTAGAATCTTCAAGAAAACTAGAAGAGCTGTCTTTACTGTTAAATAAGTGTTTCAGTTAAGATCCCTAATTTCTTTCGTCCCCTTGAAGTTGTAGAAACATTTTTATTAGGGATGCACTGTATGTGATTTTTGAAGATATTTTGATTTGCAGATATTTCTGAACTCATGATCACCAATACTCCTAATTATATTTTTGACAGGAGCACAAAGTCTTTACTTCACAAAAACTGACTTGTTGCTTCAATGTGACAATTTTATGTATGAAGTGTATGAACGATTATTTTGTACCCCTGTGCAGCACTTTGGTCAACTGAGGTTGTTTTTAAACGTGCTCTACAAATAAACTTTGACTTGACTTTTTATTTGTGCAAGAAGCTGAAATGACAAGAAAACCAACATTTAACTCTTGGAAAATGAAACTCTTGATGCTAAATGTACCATTGAAGTGATGGTACAGCAATGTGGGACATATTTTGGCCCACATATGACAATGTTGATTGTAAATATCTGCAAATATTTTAAAATTGGTTGATACTTATATTGGAATGGACAAAACTATGAAATAAAGATGTGTGATTCTATGTTAGTTTTTAAGAAGACTCTAAAATCTAAAATGATCAAATTTGATTGAATTCTATTTTTCAGTTTAAGCTCTCACGTGTTTTGGAATAATGTACTCGTACTGATGTTTTATTGTGAATTATTCAGTTAATCCTATGATGGTACAGGAGAGGCAAAAATAAGCCTTGGGGCTTCAGACTGTTCCTTTTTCAGTTGCTGTCTGTTTTCTTTTCTTTTATTATAAAAACATGATTTTATTTTTGTTTTTAAACTGAAATAAAACATTCATTCATTCATTCATTCATTCATTCATTCATTCCAATATCATCTCAATACTGTGGTTTATCCCTAATTTTAACATCACTTAAATTTAAATAAAAGAAGTCATAAAAACTATATATCAACAGCAAACAGTAGAACAAAATTACATTTCACCAAGCTCAAGACTCTTAGAAAGAATGAATAATATTTCCATCATGTTTTTTAAGTACAGTGAGGTAGTTTAAATGTTCCAGTCGTAGGATGAGCTTTAGTGCAGTGTAGCAGTGCATCATTTAAAGTACAGTGTAAATTACATTGTAGTGCAAAAAGAGAACAGAAATGAAGCCCACAGGTTGTAAAGCCTCTCACAGCCTTAAGGAACAGTTAAAACAGACCAAGATCACATTAAAAACTGACAAATACATTTAAAAAGTCCCATGGGGCAGTCTTTAGTGAACTGAAATGGTCCCTGTCCCAGGATTGAGTTCAAGACACACCATGTCACACTGACAGGTCAAAAAAGACATTTTTTTTTTCTGGTTGTTAAATGCTTTCTCTTCTCTGCTTTGTCCTCTCTGCTCTCCCTGTCATGGCTGTGTTCACATTTTTAGTGTAAATATTGTTCATTGTTAATACTGTGTATTCCTCCACCTCATTCAGAGTCTTATTTCCACCACATTTTTATTGATGTTTTCTTTAGAAGGAAGTTGATATTGCTTCAAGGCTCTGCATGTTGCAACCTGCTCACTTCATTTTCATGCTCTTTTCATTTGTTTTCATTTTAGTTGTATTGATTTTATTTTTATTTTGACTTCATATTAGTTAAATCAGTGCTACTCCTATCTATTCTAATGTCTTCATCTGATATTTCTGACTGCTATACTGTGGAGAAGAGAAACTGAAACAACCAAATTTCCCCTTGGGAGTTAATAAAGTATTTCTGATTCTTCTTCTGATTCTTTGGACGACTTAGAGGGCTTTTACGCTACCACAGGTCACATGGACTCCTCCTCTGATTGGCTCACTGATCAGGCTGTGTCATTTTAACCCTTTAACTACCAGCTCAACTGTTTGGCACAGCTCAAAATAAACTCAGGGATATTTACTGCTTTATAAAACACAACAAATCAAATCATTGTTTGATTCCCTTCACATTTCAGGGAGCAGAGAAAACTACAAACAAACCAAAAAACACATATTTTCACTGTGTGGGACTCAAAGGTTTGAAAAGGTCAAAGTTGATTACCTGATGACTTCAAATGCACAAATATTTGGGACAAAATCAATTAGAAAAGGCAGAAATGTTTGCAAATAAAAGAGCAATAAAATCACTTCAAATAGATGATACTGAGTTTGACAAACACACCAACAATGTTTTTAAGAATAACTCTATTATCTCATTAAAGTGAAGTATTTGTAATAATAATGAGGGTGATAATAATAAAAGCTTTTCACTTTTTAAACCTTTAAATCCCACATAAAGGAAATATCAGTTCTTTTGTCTGCAGTTTCTTCTGTATCCTAAAACACTGACAAAAACAAACAATGATGTGTTCTTTTTTAGACACATGAAATATTTGTGAATTTATTGACCTCTGCCAAACAGCTGAGCTGGAAGTTAAAGGGTTGAGAACAAGGAGCTTGAAAAGGTTGAACAGGATAAAGTGGAGATAAAGGTGAAGAAAGAGAAATGTGAAGGAGCAGTCCAGTTTGTCTCCAGTTTCCAGCCTCCTGCTGTTTTCCTCCCAACAACGGGAGCAGATAAATCAGGAGAAGATTGAGGATTATTAACACTCTGATAAGACTGAAGCTCTGAATCAGGACAATCACTCTGAGCTTCAGGGGATCAGCAGCTCACTGAGCTCTTAAATAACAGAGCAGAGCAGTGATGAGGCCTTCAAACAAAGAAGCACTTCCTCCTCCATGGCATCACGTCCTGAACACAGAAGCCTCACAAACGGGAGATACCAACACAAAAGAGGAGCACAAGCATCACAGTGCAAGTCCCAACTCATCTGGAGCTCTGTTGGTTTGTTGACTCATTATTTTCATCAGAGTTTCATCAACAACCTTTTTTCCCCTGATGAAAACTAGACAGTAACTAATAAAAACAAGAGCACATGGACAAAAACTCAAACTAAACCAACTGACATTTTCATCAGCTAATAAAAACTCCACTAAAATGTCTGACAGACTTAATCCAGTCAGACCTAATATGGTCATGTAGGAAGTAGAGACAAGTGATGAATCTATCCAATCACAGCTACTTTGGTTGTGTTAAAGGTTGGATGAGTTCAGAGGGACATCCAATCACAGCTGCCTTAGCTTGGTGGTGGTGGGATAAGTTGTGGAGCCATCCAATCAGAGCTGCTCTCTTTATGAATTGATATATTCATGTAGAGCAGGTTCACTGTTTGTTGTCACTTCTGGTATTGTAACTGAGATGCTCTGCCAGGTAGCCTAAATAAAGGAGACTGCATTTCACACAAAGGAACATTTGTTTCTGTTCATTTAGACATTCAGACTTTACTAACATTCAATAAAGGCTTAGTAGATGTTTGATTTTATCACAGAGGAAAACAGGACATCAAAAATGTCTTACCCTTTACACTTCAGATTTTAGTCGACTAAATTTACAGCAGATTTCATCGACTAAACTAGACTAAAATTAAAACTATTTAGAGACTAAATCATGACTAAAAATAGTTTCTTAACTTGCACTTTGCTTATTTATACTCAGTTAAAATGATAAAGGACATAAGAACATCTCACATAAGAATAAAACAATCTAAACAAATGTAGATTAAAATTATCTGACAAACAAAATGAAAATGAGATCAGAGCACAGGATGATCTCATGTGTAGCCCAGAGACTGATCCCACTAAACTGGAAACACAATGTTTTTAATCTTATGGGAGATGGAATCAAACATTTGGAACAGGAAAACAGAAGAATTGTTCTGGAAAAATCAAGAAAGGAAATTTGACAGAACTTGTCAACCTTTCATTGACCATTTCAGTTAGATTGTAAAGTAGAAAACAATCTTTCAATAAAAGCTTTCATTTTATCCAAGTAGATTTCATCCACTAAAATGTTGTGAAATGTCATCAACTAAAACTAGACTAAAATTAAAACAGTTTAGATGACTACATTATGACTCAAACTCAAATATTTTATGCCAAAGACTATACCTAAAGCTGAATTCAGAAGTGCTGTCAGAGTAACACAGATGTGGAGTTTTTAAAAAGTGAAGATGAGCTTTCCCAAACACACATCCCTGCACAAACCCTCCAACACTCGACTTTACCAAAGAATGAAGGACTGGATTTGACTGTTTCCTTGTAAAGCAGGGATATTATTGAAATACTGAGATCATATTTACAGACTGGAGTGTACTTTTGAATCTCTATAAACCAGTTTGATGACATTTGATCTCTGATTTGATCTGATTCTTACATTTCTATGAATGGATTTGAGCTTTAAACTTAAAGCTGGTGTCTACGATTTGAAACCGCAGCCTGCCCCTCCTTCCCTCACCTCTCCCCTCCGTGTTCCAAGATCCCGCCCCCAGCTCGTGTCGGCTCATATAGCCCCCTCCGGCAGAGCTACGAGCGACTAGCACAACATATCAGCAGCAAACTCAATCAAAAACAGCTCAGCTCAACTGAAAGTATCAAACACGACAGACATCCCCCTTGTAACACACAGCAGTAGCCATTTCAACTGGACCGGCAGCAATGCGGGTCTGGCGCCGCCAGAGCGGAGCCGAGTGTGGGGGAGGATTTATCTTTCTCAGCCTGTCCTCCCCAGCTCAGCTTACAGTGCTAACGATTAGCGGCTAACAGGCTAACCCGCTCCCCTACAAGTTATTAGCCCGCACAGGCACAAACTAACCAGAGTTATTCAGCAGACATCTCACACTGCAGTAAACAAAGCCATTACCTGATCAACCAGGGGCGAAACGGCCGATGCTGAAGGTCTGACGGCCGGCTGAGGCTATTCGTTAGCCGTTAGCCCGCTAACAGGCCTCAACCCGCGGGCAGAGCTCCGTTGGGCCCGCGGGAGAGGGGAGAGGAGAAGGGTGGTCTGCAGCCAGACTGTCTTGGGAGAGGGAGGCGGATTCCCGGGTTCGGCGCTAGGCTTTTCCGGCTCTATGATAGTTCAGTAGCTAACGCTGCTAGCTGCTCACCGGAGGTAGAGGGGAGGAGGCGGGACCATGGGCAAGATGCTGCGTACTGCGCAGTGAGGGAGACGAGGGAGAGGGGAGGAGAAGGGTGGTCTGCAGCCAGACTGTCTTGGGAGAGGGAGGCGGATTCCCGGGTTCGGGCGCTAGGCTTTTCGGCTCCATGATAGTTCAGTAGCTAACGCTGCTAGCTGCTCACCGGAGGTAGAGGGAGGAGGCGGACCATGGGCAAGATGCTGCGTGCTGCGTGAGTGAGGGGAGACGAGGATTGGATGGACTCATGGACTAACTCACGGACCAATTAATAGTTGCAGGTTCTTAGGCTTGATTGGTCAGCTAGTATGCAGCTTTTCAGCGGATATACTGAATGGATTTTTTTCATTCTTTTTGGTCTTTATACTGTGTAGATAGGACCATAGGACCATAACAGCCTTATAAACGGTGTTATTAATATGTACAAAGCTTCCAAATCGTAGACCATAGCTTTAATGTTCCTCCATTGAACTAAACAGCACCATCTCCTGGAGCTTCTGTAGGTCATCACTCTCTGCAGGCCGAGTCCAAACTTTAAGTCCAGGTTCATTTAGATGCATGTAGAACAGGATCAGCATTTACTGAAGAGTCTAAAACTGACAGTGTTGTGAATTTGAGCTGCATATTTAATTTTAGACGAGCTGAAGTGATATCCAAGCAGAGGAGGGGGTGGTGCACAGGTGCTGCAGTGCATTGTGGGATTTGTAGTTTGATATGTAAGATTGCTAATTAACAGAGGACCATTAATGTTGTGTTCCAGTTGATTGTTGAACCTAGATTCTTCAAGTTGTAAATTAGATACATCACAGGGGACGCCCCAGTTTGTAGGAATTTCCTACCCAGACATCTTAACCCTTGTGAGTCGCTTTCATTTACTACCCTTTGAGGTTATCAGAGGACATTATTGTCCTCTCCCAAAGCTGCTATAAAAACATAACAGATTAATATTTTTTTACTTTTTTGCTCAAATCATTCCGTCAACTTCAGTTCTAATCAAAAATACCAAATATTTAATTATTTATTTTATTTTAACCCTTTAAATGTCAATTGAAATACATTATGGATAAATAATGGATAAAACAATGGTCATTCTTTGTGGTAAAAACAACAATGAAAATACTCTAGCATTGCTGTTGTTCACTTTCTCTAAAACAATTTTAAAATCATCATTGTATTTATCAATTTGAGCATTTATCCTCCATGTTTCAACTATTTTGTGAACAACAGTCAACACTCAGAATCAGCTGGACATAGAAGACACAGACAGTATGAAGAAGGGATGGAGAGGTCAACACTGAAGTTCATTTGTCCTGTTGTAGCTCTATGCATCGTCTGTGTGTCTGAAAAAAAGTATGAAAAATAAAAATAAAATAAATAAAAGTAACCTGTGGAGTAAAAATAAATAAACCAATTAAAATATAGATATGTGAAATAAGCATAGGTAAACCAAGTGAAAATAAAGTAAAATGATAACCAGTAATAAATATAAAAAATAAAATATAAATAAAAAACAGCAAAAGAGAGTCAACATGAACAACAGACACTGTACCTCTGAAATAAACCAAGAAATAAACCAAGAAAAAATGAAAATTAAACAATCGAAATGAAATAAATTTAACTAAAATGCAAATTAATAAAATAAAATATGCTGAAATAAAAATGATCAAACAAAATAAACATGTAGACAAAATAAAAGTAAACCTGATTAAATCAAATACAAACTGATAAACTAAATAAATGAACATGTCTTTTTGAGGATGATGAATCATTATTTGTATTTGTCTTTTCATTTTCCTAAATTAAATCGGCCTCAGTCTGCTGATCAGTGAACCAATCAGAACTCAGCGGTCTCAAAGATGGGGGTCCCCCTCAGTCACAGCGGGACAGACGTGCTGGGACACCTTTGCCTGTAAAAGGCAGCGCTCAGGTTTGTTTGTGACCCTGGTGATTGGGCCAAAGAAGACGGAGGATGCCAGCTGAAAGCGCAGACCCCATTCGGTTCTCCATCCCCCTCCCATCCAGACTACACGGATCACTCACTCTCCTGCACCCTGAGGACCTGAACCCAGTTTTTGCCCTTTAGCTCCATTTGTCCCCTCAGAGAAAAACCACTCTTTAGTTTCCCTTAAAGGACTAATTCAGAGATTTTTAAAGGGCCTCGTGTTTTAGTTTGTGAATGATTGTGTTTCAATTGTTTTCTTTGTGTTTGAAATATATTTGATCTAAAACACATTTATTTCAAACTTATTTCTGTTTCATGATTTCACACCTTCCTCTGAGCTTCAGGAGACAAACTGAAGTTAAATCAACTGTTTTCACTTTAATTAGATTTGATTCTGTGAACCAAAACATTATTTTCTTTATTTTATTATTATTGTAACTTAATCTGAGTTAAAGATTTAAATCATATTTTACATGAACTGAATTTAATTTGCTTTCACTCACAGTTAAACTGAATGTGATGTAACTTGAGTAAAAGTTTTACTACATTTAATTTATCTGAATAAAAAGTAGGGCTGAACGATTTGAGAAAATAATCTTACTGTGATTTTGTTTCCCTCTGTAATTGTTTTAATGTTCCTCATCTTATGTATTCTTAAACAAACATAAGCAGTAGATCTTTTTATAGTAAAACCAATATGACATTAAATTAATCTAAGGAGAAAAGATTTGAGAAAAAGTGGAGAAGTGAAGAACAGAAGCAAAATAGGTATGAAAGTGTAAAAACTGGGTAACAATGGTATGAAAGTGGAAAAAGGGTAATAAATAGGTGCAAAATAGGTATGAAATTACAAAAAAGGGGGAATAATTGGCAAAAAAAAAATCCAAAAGTGGCTTAGGTAAATTGATTATGGCAGCAAAATTGGGAATTAAATTTGAAATTAAATTTCTAAAACCATGTAAATATTCTAAAAATGGTTCTGACAGTGGCCAAAAAAAGATGAATGGAGGCAAAATAGGCATAAAGATGAAAAAACGGGGTTAAATAAAGGTCAAAATGGTCCAAAAGTGGGGAAAAGTGTATGTATGAAAAAAAAAAAAAAAGGTAAAAAACATGAAATTGTAAAAAACTCCATCACAATGCCAAAATGTTCAACACATTTTGGACTAAAAATATTGAACCTTCTGCGATCTGAAAATATTGTGATTTAATCTAATTTGTAATTAATTGTTCAGCCCTAATTAAAAGTTTATCTAAATTTGATTCACCAGAACTGAAAATAATTTCCTTCATTAAATTGAATCTACTTTAATTAGACAAGTTGATAATTCCTTAAGTGAAGTAAATTGCCTACAACCAGCCCTCAGTTGGAATGAGGTTTGCTCTGATCCTTATTTACTCAAATTTAAAGTGTTTTATGAAAAATGATTTTGAGTTTAATAAATAAAAATAAAAGAACAATCCAGCTGTTCCTTATAATGAGTGTGTAATGTTCTGTAGGGCTGGAGAAGCATTGAGTTTTTAAATATATTGACATATTGGATTAAGATCTAAAATCAGACCAGTTCTTCTCAGTGTAGTTCTCTTTGTGTTAAATGAAGTCTGGATGGTGAAATAAAAACAGTTTCTTTGTGTTGAAGCTCTCAGAAGAGCAGCACAGTGACGTTTTCTGTTGAAAAAGCCAAAACAGTTTGATGGGGACAGTCGTGCTGGACCATGTCCTGGGTCTTCAGACTCTGGTCTTTGGGGCCAGAGGGACGGATCACGAGAGCTGTTTGTCAGGTCAGTCAGACCTGGTCCATCAGAACTAAAGATGGAATTTCAAAAGACTGGCCCGTTGTTTCATTTCTTTATTTTTAGATGTCCACCAGGGGAAACTCATTTCTGACACTAATCCTGTCCAGGGGTCCTGAGTTTTCATTTTGGTGGAGATTATTTGTTGACCTGGACTTGAATGATGTGTTTTTGTCACAAATATTGAACTGAGCCTTACCTTACCTTTGGTCTCCAGAGAAGTGAATCCAAATGCATCCAAGTTTCTGACTCTGGATCATTTTGTGTCTTTTTTTATCATGATGTCCTCCTTCCTGTTAGAACTGTAAATACTGCCTCCAGTGCAGGAAGTCGACTCAGACAGCAGTGAGAGCTCACCAGTGTTGGGAAAGTTACTTTAAAAAAGTAGTTTTATATTTATTTATATTTTAACTTACTTTAAACCTCTTATTTTGTTTTATTACTACATTTCTGTTCAGATCTTTATTTATTTGGAATTTTATTCTTTGTTAAATGCTTTTCCTTTTATTATCCTATTTTAGCTGATTTTATTATGCACCTGATGTTACACTTTCTCATTTTACCATATTATTTATCCAACTTTTATTCTATACTGTTATATTATCTTATTTATTTATATATTTACACATTTATTTGTCTTACCCTCTAGTATTTTAAGTATTATTTTAGTTTTAGCTCCTGTGTTTACTCATTTTTAATTCAAGATAGTGTTTCCTCAGTCCTCTAATTCTGTTTTCTGTCAGAATTTCCTTTTTTATGTCTTTGTGTGTTTGAGTAAGTGAGTGTGCATACTGAATGTAATTTTGGGGAGGGGTGGTGGGGGTCTTGTGCTTTCATTTTATGCAATTTTCTGCTTTTTATTCCACTTATTGTTATTTTATTGTATCTTTCCCTCATGTAAAGCACTTTGTATTACAGTCCTGTATGAAAAGTGCCGTACAAATAAAGTTTGATTGATTGTCACTTCTTAAAAAGAGTAGTCCGTTACTTCACTTAGTTACCCTGAATGGAAAGTAACTTTTTGTGTTACTTTTATGTTGTTTGGCTTCGAGCAGAACCCCGTATCTGTTCATAGATGTGTAGGTCTACATAAAGTTCTCCTGCAGAAGACATAACAGGTATTTCTTTGTGCTCTTTATTTTAAAATCATCTCTGTGGAATGAGAGCTCCTGTCCAGTGTTTACACATTTCTCTTCTGAAATAAACAACCAGGTTGATCCAAACAAGCTTTAAACAAGCAGCCTCCAGCTTTTTATTTCCTAAAGTAATGGATTACTTTTTTCTTGAAGAGAATTCTACATAAAGCGTGTTTTAATTTTCCTCTACATTACATGTCAATTCCACAGTGTCAAGCAGAAAGAAGCCCAGCAGCGCTCATAATAAGCGGGCATGCGCCATGCGCGTGAGTGTTGAAATGAGGAAGTGAACATCCACCTCCAGCACCTGTTCTGCTTTATTGTGGGGAGGTGGGAGATAATCAGGGGGATTCACACAGAAGGGCCCAATCCCAATGTCCACACTCACACACGCACTGACTTTGAGGCTCCCGCAGAGTCCGTGAGGGCTCAGGACTGTCCCACTGACACATCACAAAGTGTGTGAGGGGTCTCTGCTGACTTTATGAGCCCTTCATGAACCCTTTCCGTGAGTGGGCATCAATGCAGACTCAGAGTGAGGGAATTACCCAGAGTGCATTGCTAAAATATGAAATCTGTCACTCCTATAAAGTTCACAGTTGTGTTTGAATAGATGACTTTAGATTAGATAGAACTTTATTAATGCCTTTGAGAAAAACTCAACCAGGGACAAAGATATATTAGAAGAAAAGATAGTAGACCTAAATAAAACTATTAATTGAAATACATAAATATAAATAAAATAAAAGTATTTAAATTAAATTAGATAAAGAAATAATGCACTTATGGTCCCTTGACATTAGTGCAATGGGGAGAAGATCATACAATATTCATCAGAGCTCATATTGTATGTGATGTTCAGTTAATAAGCAAACAATCTACCAATAAACACATGAGGAAACTCTACCACTGTTTTAAAAAAATCTAATTTATTGTTAATTTGTTATACTTGTTTGCATTTGAGCTGTTGAGGTAACAAAGCACCTTTGTTTCCCATCGAGAGTGTTTATTATATTTTGCAAAAATAAAATGAAGTTTATTCTTAAATTAAAATGTAAAAACAAATCAAACTTTTTAAGATGTTGCAGGTTTGGAGTCCTGAGAGATTCAGTGTTTTGTTACTATGCTATTGAAACTTTTTGGCATTTGTTTTTGAATGTTTATATAGCTGTGCATTTTGGTCAGGTGCAGAGCAACTCTTTAAAGCACAAACCAGGTCCACAGTTCAACTTACAGAAAAGGACGTTTTATATTTTTATGAGTGAAAATAGGAACTGTCAGAAGATGTATTTTCTTTTATTTAGTTATACTATATGAGAAATGTTAAATTTATGTAAGTGTAAATGGACACAAAAAATACCAAAATTAAACAATTCAAAAAGGAAATAGAATATTATATGAGCTCACTTAAAGGAATGGAAGACAAAAGAACAAACAAAACTGAACATTATGGAATCATTAAGTTTATCATTTTTGAGATGCTTCTCGTACTTTTGTATGTATGTGTATGTATGTATACATGTAAATTTGTATATAACTTAAAGTTTGAATATATGGTGTTGAAAATCTTTGCATATTGGTGTATGTTTCACATAAATTAAAAAAAAATTGTTAAAAGTAAATAAAAAGGTGGCAGTTTATGTTTTGCATGATTGCTGTCAGTAAAAACAAAGGGCTGTCCCATTCCTGTCTCGAGCACTTCAAGCCCTTGCAGCCTCGTGCACTCAGTCACTTTCCAGGTGCAGGGACTTCAGCCAATGCGGGCTCAGGGTTCAGGGTTCAGGGAGGAGATTGAGATTCAGAAAACCCCAATAAACAACTAAGAAACGAGCCCAAAAACCGGGCTCAGGAGATTTGTCCTCGACTTTAGAGAAAAAAAAAACAGGCCCAAAGACGCTGATAATGAGCAGACCTGGCAACAGAGCTCGTGTCTCGTGCAGCAGCTGAAGGCAGCATCGGTGTGTGATCAGCCCGTGAGAATTGTAACGTTTGTCAAACTGAAAAAGGAAGTCCGTTTCGTTTCCACATGTTTAGTAGAAGTGTGTTCAACAACTTTTTACCAGACAAAGTAGATCTGTGAGTCTCTCTCTCATTTCTCTCCTCGCCCTCTCTGATAATACAGCAGGAAATGTCTGGAATTCAGTCGGCGGCGCGCGCTGATATCTCCTCTGAAGTTATGTGTGCACGTGCATAGCTGTGTTCATGTGATGGAGCGTGACGTGGACGACTCAAGCTCGGTGACGTCATGAATCGTTCAGGTGAACGCAGTGTGCTTCCAGCAGCTCGTAGGGAACACAAATGACTCGTGAAGGCTTTGAGGCTCATTTACATTTAATAGTTTGTAAATGAACGGCTCACTCACACCTGAGAATCGGCTCTCATCTTCACTTAAAAGAGCCGTTCAAAAGACTCGACACGTCCTCGAACGACTCATCTCTGGGTGTGTTTGTGTCTTCGTGGTGAGGAGTTTACCTGTCCAACAGGTTTTCACTGCTGCTTCCTGATTCTGTGGAGCAGTTGATTTAGTCTGAGCTGAAGTCGCAGCAGAGACACTTTTCCTGATTTCTTGAATCTTTAGGAGAAGAAAGAGGACTTCTCAGCAGGTAAGAGAGCCTGAGCAGATCTACCTATCTGTCTAATTACCTCCGCCAAGGAGTTCGTGTTTTCTCCAGAGTCTGTCTGTTTGTCTGTCAGCAAGATTACACAAAAACTAGAGGATGGATTTACATGAAATGGACCAGAGGTGAGCTTTGGCCCGAGGAAGAAGATCTTACATTTAGGTGCAGATCCGATTCAGATTGACATCACAAAAATTATTAAAGTTTATGATGAACGCCCATCGCTGAACCCAGGGCTGTGATTTGTCCCTCCCACGGCACCATCCGATTTAGTAGAGTCATTTTGGAGCGAAACGTGACCGCGGTGAGTGAAGGTCCGTTTCTCAATGGATTTGTCATCTAGGAGGGCTAAAAACAAACTTAGTGTGTATTTTTTAAAATGACGGGGGAATTTTCCTAGAGGCCAAAATCCAAAATGGCTGTCGTGGAAATGATCTTTTTTAAAGCTCGACCTACGTTGATGGACAAAACATGTTGTCAGACCTTATTTTTGTTAAGAAATACATATTCCTAAGTTACATGATGATTTTACCTTATTTGAACCTTCAAATTCAAGATGGCTGCCACTTTTGGTGGTTTTTAGGGTTTTTGGGGGAGTTTTTGCCATTATTGCGAAATTTTTTTCAGTATTGTTACAGAGTCTCTATAAGATTTTAATGGAAGCTCTGCTCATGATGAATTGAATAATATACCGTTCCGTTTTTGACTCTTTTGTGTCGCAGCAGAGAACTCAAGAGGTGAGTACACTCGGCTTCAGCTGGACTCAGAAAATACTCGAGTAATGATCGAATACCTGTTCAGATGATTGATTATGAGGAGATGTGGAGGGCAGGTGAAGCTGTTCGTCTTCTCATAAATTCAGCTTTTTGATGAAGAACAGATCACTCCTGACAGAAACATAAACTTTAACATGGACACTTTGTGGTTTGAACTTGTCTTTAAGGTTAAATGTGTGATCAGAGATCCCTGATCTGATCCATGAACGCCTCTCTGCTGTGATCTGTCTTTATTCTGACAGAGCTGAGTTCATGCTGAGAGGGAATGTGGAAGACTGAAGAACAGATTCTGGAGAAAGAGAAGGCTCTTTACTGTCACAGATTTGCTCTGACTTTGGTAAAAGTCTCTCCCTCCTGACTGATTTATGAAAAGTCTCTGAACTGTGATCGACTGAAGAGTTCAGGACAAACTTTCAGGCAGCAGTGAGCAGACTGGAGGACACATTTCAGGAAGGGAGGGGTCAGAGCTTTTCTGGTGTCGTGCCAATGTGCATATCTCCTTCAGAAAGTGTGCAGTTGTGTTTGTGTGTGTGTAATAATGTGGCCTACAGTCTGCTCACTGCCTGAGGTTCCAGAATATATATATATATATGTGGCCTACAGTCTGCCTCACTGCTGCCGGAAATATATATATATATATATATATATATATATATATATATATATATATATATATATATATATATATATATATATATATATATATATATATATATATATATATATATATATATATATATATATATATATATACATATATATATATATATATATATATATATATATATATATATATATATATATATATATATATATATATATATATATATATATATATATATATATATATATATATATATATATATATATATATATATATATATATATATATATATATATATATATATATATATATATATATATATATATATATATATGTATATATATAGTATATACTAACTGAATATGATAGACTTTGAACAGGATATTGATCCTGATCAAAACTTTCATGAGTCATTAAGTAGTTCTTTTACAGATCAACAGTTTAATTCAAACATAATCATGAGTAAGGTAAATCTCTTATTGGCTTTAACAGTAGACATTTATACACTGATGTCCAGAACAGCTGTTAGACATGGTCCAGAATGGAGTGAGTAAACTTAAATGCTGATTTGACAAAAGTAAAAGCTCACTTCATGTAAAAGAAAAACAAAAGTTTATATATTTTGTAATAGAAAAATGAAATGGCAGGTGATGATGTAACTGTTGAAAGGTACTAAGAAAGTTTGTTTTGTTTATTCTGACTGACCACAAACTGCTGGAAATCAAACATGAAATATCTGTGTTCAGAAAAATACCAAAAAGTATTGGAATAATCAGTAAATTATTTTATCACAAGAATCCTAACACACACTCTACTGCTCCATGATCCAGCCATGTCTCTTACTGTGTTCAAGTCCGATCTACTAAGGATCTGCACATTACAGAAAAGAGTTATTCAGATCATAAATCATACAGAGATCACACTAACCCTTTGTTTTTAAAGTCACAACTGTCCCATCGTCCACACAACACATTTGTGGATGTGGTGACAAAAACTGGAGCAGCCTGGATGTCACTTGACAAATGTACAATAATATATAAATATTTAAATTACTCTATAGACAAGTATGAATAGATTCAGACTAGTAAATTAGTGAAAACATGCTTTATACCAAAACACTCTGTTAGCATATTTGTAATATTATTATGTATCTTATAACACTGATTATTATTAACATGTTAAAATAATAATATTTAGGAACATAAAACGTAGTTTAGAACAGATATACTGTGGGGTGATTATTGTATGTATATACTTAGTTATGAGGTGGATGATTATGAATACAGAAGTGTACATTTAAATAAGTATTTTCATGTATAAACTGTTTATATTATATACACATTTATATTTCCTGATGTGTGTTCTTAGTATTAGTGAGTTTTTTTCTTGGAGGTTTATATGAAGAATGGAGCTGAGAATCATTTTTCTATGAGGATTTACTGTAGTTTGTAAAATAAGGCTGTTACCCATGGATTTATATTGTTGTCATGAATAATGACAGCTGGTAGTGACTTATAATTTTAACTCAGGATTGGAACTGGTTTGTCGGGAAGGGTTGGACCAGATAAATTCTTTGCTTGATTCTTCCTCTCATACTGGTTGCGGTGTTGACATACATGTGTAAATATATATTTGATGGACGTGTGCAGTTATTTGGTGTACATATTTTTGTCAGGATTCAAGACCAGAGTAACCAGGAGAACAAAAGCAGGAAATCCAAATGTAGATTATCACAAAAAGGATTTATTAAACGAACCAACGAAGGAATCAAAAGTCAAAAAATTAAGTACAAACAAAATCTATAAAAAGTAATAAATCAAAACTAGACAAACAAAGTAAAAATAAAAGTCTCTAGAAAATCAACCAGAAGCAACCACAAACTAAAAAGGCTCAAAACTTTTACTGTGACTGTGACATGAGGAGGAAAAGGTGAGAAATGAGCCCACAAAGACGAGTGAAAAACACAAAGGTTACAGACATGAGGGGTTTGGGGTTGATGAGACACAGCTGGGGAAGAAAAATTAGAGATCAGGTGTGACGAGATGAGACAGGAACAAATCCTCCAGAAATAAGGAAAGGCAGGCTAAAAAATAAAAAACACAAAGACAAGACATGAAATGTGAACAAAACAAAAAGCTTAACAAAGACCAAAGCAGGAACACAGGAGACAAAACAAGAGGTCAAAACCAGAAATACAAAGAGGAAAAAATAAAAAAATAAAGATTCTCTGCTGATTTTAGATCCATGGGTAACAGCCTTATTTTACAAAGTACAGTCTATCATCATAGAAAAATGAATCTCAGCCCCATTCTTCATATAAACCTCCAAGAGAACAAACAAAACTCACTAATGATGAGATGTAAACACCTCAGAAAATATAGATATATATTACAGTTTACAGTTAATACATGAAAATACTTATTTAAATGTACACTTCTGTATTCATAATCATCCACCTGATAACTCAGTATGTACATACAATAAGCTTCTCTGCAGTATATCTGCTCTATATTACATTTTATGTTATTTAATACAGTTATTTAAACATGTTAATAATCATTGTTTTTATATATATATAATTAATCTGACTTAGTGTCTGGTCTGACCTCAGTCTCCCTCGTCTTCCTCACCCCTCTGCAGGCCTTCAGCTCTTCTGTTGTTGCTCTTGGTTCTGTTGTTTCTGCTCTTGAAGCTGTTTTCCTCTGATTGAACTGCATCCAGCTGCTGTAAACCGTTTGACCTCTGACCTTCAGGATTTAAATTCAGACACAAGGTCAGTGATGATGTTTTGATGCTCAAAGTGAGCCTCCTGCAGAAGAGTTTGTTGTTCACGCTCTGCTCTGTGACAGACAGCAGGGGGCGCTCTGCTATGGACCAGACTGAAGAACCAGAGGAGGGGGTCCCTCCATCTAAAACCTCTCTGAGTGAAGAAGACCAGGGTCTGAGGTGAGATGAAGATCTGCAGCCATCACACTGACACCATCACTACACCATCATCATCCTCATCTTCATCATCAGTCTTTATCACAGTAGTGCCAAACCATGACAGGTGTTACCTCAAGACACTTTACAGAAGGACAATGCCATACTCTTCATTTCATCATCATCATCACTGCATCTTCATCTCGAAATAACAGCTCAAGAATCTGATGATGATGATGATGATGATGATGATGATGATGTTTGTTTTGTCAGGATGAAGAGATCAGAGTCTCCTGAGCCCAGCGGTGTGTCCATGAAGAGTGACCGGTCAAAAGATATTGTCACTGACTTTCAGAAGGACAGACCTGCTGAGGACAGGTGAGGATTGGTAAATATGACCTTTGACCTCCATGTTTGAGTCCCTCAGAGGTGATGAAGATGTTTGTTTGATGGACCTGCTGAGGTCAGGTCAGCTACATTTGCCCTCAGACTGTCTTTTTTTCCAAACTTTATTTTTGATTTTCTAAACATGTAAATTAGCAGACTTACATAATCAGGCTTTTAATCAAACTCCCTCATCCCCCACCCCAAGAGTCTGAAAACAAACACTCTTGAGAGGGTCTCTATATCAAGCGTAGGCCACATTATCAACAGAATCAAGGCTTGTGTTACGCTCAGGTCATCATTAAGTACAACCAAAAAAAAAGCCCTCGATATAATCTATAAAGGGACTCCAGGTCAGGTAAAGCCCTTTTGTGTTTTTTTTCTTGTTTTTTTTTTCAATTTTAGGCCTTACATTTTCTAAAGGTAAAAAGGAAACACCTCCTTCAAACAGTGTGAGAAGACGGAGCATTTTAGGCCCTTCTACTGAAAGAATAAGTCTGAGTGCCAACAAAGAGACAAAGAAAGAGCATTTGCTTTTGAGCTTTCAATTTGGAAATGGTATGCAAAAATAACTGTGTGAAAATCTAATGTCTATTGTCTGTAGCCAAAACATATGTCCACCGCTGCAGGACAGTAACCACATCTTGGACAGACAGGGTTTATTGTGGAAAAGATTCTAGCCAGCTTATCATTAGAATAGTGTAGATGATGAAGAACCTTAAACTGAATCAGCCCATGACATAAACATAGACAGAAGTATGTGTACAGGTTAGACTTCTCTGCCAGGCATCCTCCGATAGCCCCTCTCCCAAATCTGTCTCCCATGCAGCTTTTGTTCTGTCCCAAGATATTTTATTTAATCCCTGTCTCACTTTGTAAACTATAGAGACCCATTTACTGTAACAGGGATCTAGTTCTAGAATAAAGTCTGACAGATTCCTTGGTGTGAAGTGGGGAAAATAGAGAAATGTCTTTTTACAAAGCTGAAAATTTGAAGATATCTGAAAAAATCAAATCTAGGCATGTCACAGTATTTTATTAATGCTTTGACCAAAGAGAAATTATCTTCTGAGAAAAAGTCACTGAGAATAAAAAGCCCATGTCTCTACAAAGACTGAAATGCACTATCTAGTATAGAATGTGTGAAGAAATGATTATTTGCAATTGGGAGACATTACCCTTGAAACTTTGAAAGGGGTAAAAAAATTGTTTTGTCTGAACTTCAACATAAGACCCTCACTAAAAATACATAATATTGTATTGGACTTCCAAAATCATAATTTGTAATTATTGTTTTTTTTTCACTCAAAATGTGTATATTTTTATGCAAATTAGGTAAATGATGTCATATAATTTTTAAAAAGTGTTAAAATTTGTTTCAATCAGTTGGAGGGAAGTTAACATATAAGGTGAAACACTGAATTTGTGGATATTTGGATCTACGTGGCATATATGAGTCTTACGGGGTCCTATATGACCCAGAAGGCTTTTGTGAGGTATTCAAAACGAATACCACACAAAGGTTAATTCTGTTCTGATCCACAGAGGTCAGATAGAAACATCTGGACTCCCCAGTATCTTCTCCAAACTGACTGGATCAGAGCTGGACTCCATATTTCTGGTGAGAACATCACACTTTAACAGTGAAGTCCATGATCTACACGTCTGCTGCTTCACCATGATCCAGATGTTAATGTCAGTGTTCTGCTCTGTCACATTGAATCTCCACTGTCTTCTGTTCTCCAGCTGCTGGAGGAGAACATCATCAGCTTTGTGAAGACCAGGCTGAAGGGAATCCGGAGAGGTTTAGGTCCAGATTACCCAGGATGCTCAGAGGCTCAGAGTGAGGATGAGATGGCTGGTGAAGATGAGGAGCAGAGGAGCATCAGAGAGGCATTTCTGAAGATCACAGTGGGCTTCCTGAGGAGGATGAATCAGGACGAGCTGGCTGACCATCTGTGGAACGGTAAGAGCTTTATTCTGAAGGTCAACTCTGATGAAGGGGGGGTTATCATCTATGACAGGGGTCATTGTGTGTTTGTGAGAGTTTTTTGATTAAAAATGAGCTTTTTTGTTGGTTTGATCCTTTTGTGCTAAGACTCTTGTGATTTGTCTTCTATATGTTCCTGTTTGTCAAAGCACTTTGTAAACCTTTGTTTTTAATAGTACTTCACAAATTAAGCTATAAGTTTGACTATTAATATCTGCTTCAATATGATATTCATAACCACAAGGTTTAAATAAAAACACTTTTTGGTAAAATTAAAAGATGTGAGCAGCCCCTCTGTGATGTCAGGACTTTGTCCAGGATCCAGACTTAAATGTCATTTGTTGGTTTTTCCTTCAGGATCTGTCACCTCAGTGTGCCGACAAAACCTTAAGTCCAACCTGAAGCAGAAGTTCCAGACCGTGTTTGAGGGTATCGCTAAAGCAGGAACCCTGACCCTGCTGAACCAGATCTACACAGAGCTCTACATCACAGAGGGAGAGGCTGGAGGGGTCAATGAGGAACATGAGGTCCGACAGATCGAGACCACATCCAGGAGACCAGAGAAGACCATCAGAGGAGAAGACATCTTCAAAGGACCACCTGAAGATCATGGACCAATCAGAACAGTGATGACGAAGGGTGTGGCTGGCATTGGTAAAACAGTCCTCACTCAGAAGTTCACCCTGGACTGGGCTGAAGACAAAGTCCACCAGGACATACAGTTCATGTTTCCATTCACCTTCAGAGAGCTGAATCTGCTGAAGGAGCAGAAGTTCAGCTTGGTGGAGCTTGTTCATCACTTCTTCAGAGAAACCAAAGAAGCAGGAATCTGCAGGTTTGAGGAGTTCCAGGTCTTGTTCATCTTTGATGGTCTGGATGAGTGTCGGCTTCCTCTGGACTTCCACCAAACCAGAATCCTGACTGATGTCACAAAGTCCACCTCAGTGGATGTGCTGCTGACCAACCTCATCAGGGGGAACCTGCTCCCATCTGCTCACATCTGGATCACCACACGCCCTGCAGCAGCCAATCAGATCCCTCCTGGATGTGTTGACATGGTGACAGAGGTCAGAGGGTTCACTGACCAGCAGAAGGAGGAGTACTTCAAGAAACGGTTCAGAGATGAGGAGCAGGCCAACAGAATCATCTCCCACATCAAGAAGTCCAGAAGCCTCCACATCATGTGCCACATCCCGGTCTTCTGCTGGATCACTGCCACAGTCCTGGACCATGTGCAGGAGACCAGAGAGGAAGGAGAGCTGCCCAAGACCCTGACTGAGATGTACATCCACTTCCTGGTGGTTCAGTCCAAAGTGAAGATCATCAAGTATGATGGAGGAGCAGAGACTGATCCTCACTGGAGTCCAGAGAGCAGGGAGATGATCCAGTCTCTGGGTAGACTGGCTTTTGATCAGCTGCAGAGAGGAAACCTGATCTTCTATGAACCAGACCTGACAGAGTGTGGCATGGACATCAGAGCAGCCTCAGTGTACTCTGGAGTGTTCACACAGATCTTTAAAGAGGAGAGGGGACTGTACCAGGACAAGGTGTTCTGCTTCATCCATCTGAGCGTTCAGGAGTTCCTGGCTGCTCTTCATGTCCATCTGACCTTCATCAACTCTCGAGTCAATCTGATGGCAGGAGAACAGAGACCATCCTGGTTCCTCAAAGTCTTTAAAGTCAAACCTGATCTGAAACACGTCCACCAGAGTGCTGTGAACCAGGCCTTACGGAGTCCAAACGGACACCTGGACCTGTTCCTGCGCTTCCTCCTGGGTCTTTCACTGGAGACCAATGAAAACCTTCTTCGAGGTCTGATGACACAAACAGGAAGTATATCACTGATCAATCAGGGGACAGTTAAGTACATTAAGTCAAAGATCAGTGAGGACATGTCTGCAGAGAAGAGCATCAATCTGTTCCACTGTCTGAATGAACTGAATGATCGTTCTCTGGTGGAGGAGATCCAACAGGCCCTGACATCAGGACGTCTCTCCACAGATAGACTGTCTCCTGCTCAGTGGTCTGCTCTGGTCTTCATCTTACTGTCCTCAGACAAGGACCTGGATGAGTTTGACCTGAAGAAATACTCTGCTTCAGAGGAGGCTCTTCTGAGGCTGCTGCCAGTGGTCAAAGCCTCCAGCAAAGCTCTGTAGGTGCACCTACCTGCACAGGTCACATCAGATTTCTGTGTTTTTATAAGAATGATCATTAACTGTTTGCTCTTTATGCTCTTCTGATTCTTTTCTCAGGCTGAGTGGATGTGGACTGTCAGAGAGAAGCTGTGGAGCTCTGTCCTCAGTCCTCAGCTCACAGTCCTCTGGTCTGAGACACCTGGACCTGAGTAACAACAACCTGCAGGATTCAGGAGTGACGCTGCTGTCTGATGGACTGAAGAGTCCACACTGCAGACTGGAGACTCTCAGGTAAACATAAAAATGTTTAAATTCAAATCAAAGCTGTGACCATCATCTGAGCTCCTGAACACCTTCAACATGAAGGAGCTCCAAATGTTCTCTAAACAGACTGAGGGCCTTAGTCATGAAACAGAAGACATTCAGAAAGGAGACTCTCATGATCCTCACAGTCTCCCTGAAGGTTAAAGGTCAGAGGAGAGACGGCTAACCTCAGGGTGGATCAGGTTCCTCTAAGAACTCTGCAGGGTAAGACCAACAGCTCTGAGGCCTTTCAGGAGGGTCAGAGCTGTTTGAGCAGAACATGTCTGAGTCTTTGAAATGATGGACCCATCAATCAGCAGCACATCCAAACCATTCATCATTTTATAGAAACCAAACTAGGACAGAGTCCTTCAATCTGTGGTCTTCAGCCCAGTCCCAGAGGACCCTGACTTGTTCTAAGCTTTGTCAGTAAAAGAGGAGGTTTTCAGCCTGCTCTCAGAGAGGGGGTCTCCCTCCTGGACCTGGACTATAGAGGACTTTAAAGGTCCTGATGGTTAAAGGCTCTTCCTCCCAGACTACTTTAGAGACTGAAGACACCACAGACAGGCCTTCATTCTGGACCTGATCCTGTGATGTTAAACTGGGGATTCACCTGTCTGTCTGTCTGTCTGTCTGTCTGTCTGTCTGTCTGCAGTCTGTCTGGCTGTCTGGTCTCAGAGGAGGGCTGTGTGTCTCTGGACTCTGCTCTAAGCTCGTCCTCTCTGACAGAGCTGGACCTGAGCTACAATCATCCAGGAGAACGAGGAGAGAGAAGCTGCTGTCTGCTCGACGGGAGGATCCACGCTGCAGTCTGAACATCCTGAGGTACATTGACACCATAGAAAGAAGAAAGAATCACATGTTGATGTTCAGTAGCCTGAAAAGTGAGATGACTGAGAGTCAGAGACGTCAGGGCTGCAGAAAGAGACTGGAGACTGGTTTGAGTTTGGACAGGACTGTGGCTGTAAACTCTGATTTATTCTTTTAGTTTTTACTGGCATTGAAGTTTAACAACGGCACATTTATGATTTCAAACACAGGAGGCAGAGAGGGGTCAAAGGCTAAACACCGTCAGAGTGGGAAGGTCACAGAGATTGATTATTAATTTGATCTCTGAATCCAGCCTTATGTTTGACATGGATTGCCCTTTTCCAAGGCTAATCTTTATTTTTTTGTTTCCTGCTTATTCTTTTTCAGAGGACATTTTTGTCCTTTAATTGTGAAAATAATTCTGAAAACCTGTCGTCTGCTCTGTTAATGCTTCTGTCTTTGTTTATTGTGTCCCAGTTTTGACCCATGAAGTTGTAACACTCACACTTTTTTCAAGTTGGAGTCACTCAATCAAGAGGTTCTTGATTCTCAAATTTTAACAAAACAAAATTAAACAAAAACCTGCTAATATTCCAAGATCCCCTGTCAAAGTAGGAGATTGAGAAAATCTAAATTTCTTTTAAAGTTTCATAACTTTCTATGCCTTCGTACCCCTTTCCTGACAATGAACATTTAACCATTTCCCCAAAATAAAATGTTACGCAAAGATCATAGGTTTAAATCAACCACTTATAATTTCTAAATTAACTTGACGTCTTAACCTAACTTAATATAATTTGTTCGATCAGGTAGTCCACTCCTAATATTGTTTTAAATTGTTTTTTCACAGCAAGTCTTCATGTCGGCAGCTTTTCTCTGTTAGAAAGAAGCAAAACACTAATCCAACTCAAAAAGGGAAAGTAAAGCAAACAACAAAAAAGAGAGCAATTGAGTGATATCAAATTTAATGTGAGTGTTGAGCTGTGAAGTCTACAGAGACACAGTCAGGATGATGTGATGGTCCTCCTTCACAGATTTGGGCTGCAGTGAGAGTCCACACTGACTGAGTCTAACCAGCTCAGACCCTGACGTGGGACACCAGTGTCTCCCCTGCCCACGCTCACACTGATGAACGCAGGTCTGTGCGTGGAAATGAGCGCACACTCATGTACTAAGAGGAGAAGTAAACACATAGATCCTGTTTGTGATGCAGAAGTGTGAAAATAAAGAGCCATCCACGGGCCTGTCCCACTGAAACCACGGTGTGACCTGGTTAAGAGGATCCACTCAGAGCTCTGAGCCCAGACAGACCCTGGATGGAGACAGAGGGGAAGGTTTTCTGTAGAAACCTCCTGATTGGTGTGGGCTGGAGAGGGAGGCTATCTCAGGACCCTGATGAATGAAGAACTGATCCCAGCTTTGGTTTCTGTCTCCAGGTTGGACCATGGTGGAGCGCACAGACTGAGACCTGGTCTGAAGAAGTGTGAGTGTTTTTAATCTTTGATTTAATGATGATTATTCAACTTTTTACTCTCATCAACTTTTCATCTGAAGGATTGTGTCAGAGCTCCAGAGATAAAACAGCATCAGGAGGATAAAGCATGGAGACATGAAGGTCAGAGGTCATTAGTCTGAGGAACAGGTCACATGATCAAAGTGAAGATGAGGAAGAAAAAGTCAGCAGAGATGGTGTGTTGGTGTGATCAGAGAAATGCTCCATCACACCATGAGCTGAACGTGAGCTGTACATGAGAGCCTCAGGCCAACCCAGGGGATTATGGGTAATATCTATTTGTCCCTTTGGCTCCAGGATTTTCACATTGAGAGGAGCTCAAAGGGTTCAGTGTGTGATCATTGATTTGAACATGGAGAATAATCAGCAGGACAGAAGTCACTGACAGACTGAAGTCATTTGGATGAAAACTGCTCTCTACTGTGTCAGACTTTTTGGCCTGTTATTCTGGCAGCTCCACTTTTTGGGCTCTGGCTCCATGTTTGACATTTTAGTTCAAATCAGAGCCTGTGCACACAAAAAGCTTCAAATCAATAAAGTAGTGAATCAATGACATGTCCCAGACGCTGACAGACAGACAGAGAACATTACCCACGGGCTCTTTGTTGATGAAATGATTCCTGTTTTTCTATTTTCTGTCAAATTTAGTGAGCGTTGTGTGCTGAGTGTGAGTGGGACTGAAAGGGTTCAAAACAGAATCACTGATCAGGATTTTCTATTTGTGAAAGGACGAGGGTTAATTCAAAGATTCAAACAGTTTGGATTGAACATGTTGTTAATAAGTGAGGGCTTGTTCCTCTTCTGGGTCAATATTTGGACACCAGACCCTTTGTGTCCTCACATTTTACACAAAATCTGAACCTGCACAAAAGCAAGATTAAAAATACCATCAGATCAGAAGAGTTGTTCATCAACATGCCTCAGACTGAGAGAGAAAAACTTGAGCCACAGGCTCTTTTATTTCAGGAAATCCTTTATTAGAGGAAAAGATTCTTTTCTTTGTGTCTGTGTGAAAGTTAGAGAGCACTGGGTGCTGTGTGTGAGCGCCATGGAAAGAGTTCAACATCCAAGAATCATCAGGATTTCAGATTTTTGGACAGAACTGAAGGAAGAAAACATGTCAACTATTTTCTTTGAACATCTGTTTTTATTTCAATAAATGGCCTGGTGCTCTAACGAGTCCACTTTATGACCCAGATCTCAGGATCTGCATTTATCAGAGTCTGATCAACTAGACCAGGTCCTCTTCTCTGGTCCAGACTGAAGACCGTGGTGGTTCACTGGTCCATAACTAGACCATGTCCTCTTCTCTGGACCAGACTGAAGACCGTGGTGGTTCACTGGTCCATAACTAGACCAGGTCCAGGAAAAACTGAAGGTGGACCATGGAACCACAAACACAGAAATCAAACTGGTTCAGATAGACAGATGGAGCAGAGTTTGGGGTCAGAGGTCAAACATGGCTGATTCAGCAGGAGGTCAAAGGTCAGACCATCAGAGCTGACTCTGAACCCTCAGCTCAGATGATTGTAGATGATCAGATGATGACCTGCTGCTCTGATGTTTCTCCTTCTCTCCATCAGACACCTGTGAGCTGGAGGTGGACACAAACACAGTGAGCAGAAGACTCGGTCTGTCTGAAGACAACAGGACGGTGACATGTGTGGACGAGCTTCAGTCTTATCCTGATCATCCAGACAGATTTGATATTTTTTCTCAGCTGCTGTGCAGGTCTGCTCTGAGCGGTCGCTGTTACTGGGAGGTCCAGTGGAGAGGAGAAGTTTATGTATCAGTGAGTTACAGAAGAATTAAGAGGAAAGGAGCTGGAGAAGAATGTGCGTTTGGACGTAATGATCATTCCTGGAGTCTGAGCTGCTCTGATCGTGGTTACTCTGTCCTTCACAATAAGAGAGAAACATTCTCCTCCTCCACCTCCTCTTCATCCTCTGGTAGAGTAGGGGTGTATGTGGACTGTCCTGCTGGATCTCTGTCCTTCTATGAAGTCTCCTCTGATGGACTGATCCACCTCCACACCACAGAGACCACATTCACCGAGCCCCTCTATCCTGGGTTTTGGGTATATTATGGTTCCTCGTTGTCTCTGTGTGGTCTGTAGTCCAAACCTGCAGGTGATTCAAAGACCTGAGATGTCTTGTCCTCTGCAGCGTCCCTGAAGAGACGTCTGTTTGTGCTGACAGGAAACAGCTGATCATCAGTCAGCTGATGTCACCTATGAACAGCTGATTGTTCTGAACAAAAACAGGCTGAAAGAATTCAAATCAAATCAAGAAAATAAATGTTTCATGTCTTTATTTACCTGATTATGAACATTTGAACACCAACAACCAGCTGAAGACTGAGCTATATTTTTATTACACTGATAAATATATTTATTTTTTTGACAGCTGAAGTATCTCTAATATATAATATCAATATTAAGACAACAACAATAGAATATACAACTCCTCCTCTTCTATTGTTGTTGTCTTCGTTCTCTACCAAGATAAATATCTGCTGCCTTGTCCAGCTCTTTGAACTGAAGAAGCTTCTTGGATGAGAAGAGAAACGCGTCTTCCCAAAACTGAACACAGTCCAGCTGCCTCGATTTAGAATCTTCAAGAAAACTAGAAGAGCTGTCTTTACTGTTAAATAAGTGTTTCAGTTAAGATCTCAAACTTCTTTCATCCTTTAAGGAGTAGAAACATTTTATTGGGCATATTTGATTTCTTTTATATCTTATCTGCAGATATTCCTGAAATAATTATCTCTGATACTCATAATGATATTTTTGACAGGAGCATAAAGTCTTTACTTCACAAAATGTACTTAATGCTTTAATGTGACAGTTTTATTTTGCAAGGAACTGAAGTGAAACAAGAAAAAAAAGTAACTCTTGAAAAATAATACTGCTGTTACATAAACAATGTGGTCAACTGACATATGCCCGATGTATTAGCTGTAAATATCTGCAATAATGTAAATATCATCTGATAATGGTATCATACGGATAATATTGTGCATCCCTGATTTTAACATCGATGAAATTTACATGTAGAAAAAGCACAAGTACTTAATATAAGATTATAAAATGTGGTTAAGTTTATTAAAATACCAACAGTCAGACACATGTTAGATTATTCTTTAATACATTGCATAAAACCAGCCTGATGAATCTGTTTAAAAATCAGCTTTATGGTAATTGGAGTTTTCTGGTTAAAACAAAAACTGAAGCTTCACATCTGGCCCACAGAATATTAGAAAATTCATAAAATGTGAGGCGTAAAGATTTGTTAAGGTTATAAGGACATCTTATTTCAGCATACAACCATCACTATAGCCACAAAACAATTATAATTGGTGTAGTTTTTCAGGAATGACCTAAAGTTTAATCTGTTTCTCAGAAACCAACTGGGCAGCATTTTTATCCAAATTCAACCAGGAGAAAAAGTTTATTTGAGTCACATCCAGGGATGGAAAAGAAAAGATATCAGAACTGTAACTGGTTGATAGGGACTGATCTCAGATGAGAATGTTAAAAACTGAACACAGCTGAGAAAAAAATTCATCAATCATTAGTTAAAAAGTCAAAATATTCTAATATGTGGATACAGTGCCATGAAAAAGTATTTGCCCCCTTCCTGATTTCTGTGTCTTTTCTGTATTTATCACTGACAAAGTTTTCAGATCATCAAACCAATTTTAATATAACACAGTGACAACCCATGGAAATACAAAATGCAGTTTCTCTATGATGATTTTATTTATTAAGCGGGAAAAAATCCAAACCTATCTGACCTTATGTGAAAAAGTAATTGCCCCCCTTGTTAAATCACAAAGTTACTGTGTCTAACCACAATTTTGGACAGCTTAGTTCAATTTCACAGGCCACACCCAAACCTGATTGCCACCACCTTTGTTGAATCAAGAAACCACTTAAATAGAATCTGTTAGACAAAGTGGAGTAGGCTAAAAAATCTCAACAACAAATGCATCATGCCATGATCCAAAGAAATTCAAGAAGAAATGAGAAAAAACGTCATTGAACTCTGTCAGTCTGGAAAAGGTTACAAAGCCATTTCCAAGGCTGTGGGGCTCCAGAGAACCACTGTCAGAGCCATTATCCACAAATGGAGAAAACTGGGAACAGTGGCAAACCTTCCCAGGAGTGGTTGACCAACTAAGATTACTCCAAGAGTGCGACTACAACTCATCCAGGAGGTCACAAAAGAACCAAGAAAAACATCCGAAGAACTGCAGGCCTCGCTGGCCTCAGTTAAGGTCAGTGTTCACGACTCTGCTATAAGAAAGACACTGGCCAAAAATGGCATCCATGGGAGAGTTCCCAGGCGAAAACCATTGCTGTCACAAAAGGACACAAAGGCTCGTCTCACATTTGCCAAAAAGCATCTTGAAGATCCTCATGACTTTTGGAGAAATATTCTGTGGACTGATGAATCAAAAATTGAACTTTTTGGAAGGTGTGCATCCCGTTACATCTGGCATAAAAATGGCACAGCGTTTGATAAAAAGAACATGATGCCAAAAGTAAACTATGGTGGTGGCAGTGTGATGGTCTGGGGCTGCTTTGCTGCCTCAGGACCAGGACAACTTGCTGTGATTGACGGAAAAATGAATTTTGCTGTTTACCAGAAGATTCTGAAGAACGTCCGGCCATCAGTTTGTGCCCTCAAACTCAAGCGCTCTTGGATCATGCAGCAGGACAACAATCCAAAACACACCAGCAAATCCACCTCTGAATGGCTTGAAAAAAACACATTTAAGGTTTTGGGGTGGCAAAGTCAAAGTCTGGATTTAAATCCTATTGAGATGCTGTGGTGTGACCTTAAACATGCAGTTCATGCTAGAAAACCCTCCAATAAGGCAGAGTTGAAACAGTTCTGCAAAGAAGAGTGGGTTAAAATTCCTCCACAGTGGTGTGAAAGACTCATCACCAATTATCACAAACGCTTGATTTCAGTTATTGCTGCCAAAGGTGGCACAACACGCTGAGAGGTTTAGGGGGCAATTAGTTTTTCCCATAGAACCAGATAGGATTGGATTTATTTTGTGCATTAATAAATAAAATCATCATTTAGAAACTGCATTTTGTATTTCCTTGGGTTGTCACTGTGTTATATTAAAATTGGTTTGATGATCTGAAAACTTTGTGAGCGATAAATATACAAAAAACACAGAAATCAGGAAGGGGGCGAATACTTTTTCATGGCACTGTATGTGATTTTTGATGATATTTTGATTTGCAGATATTTCTGAACTCATTATCACCAATACTCCTAATTATATTTTTGACAGGAGCACAAAGTCTTTACTTCACAAAAACTGACTTGTTGCTTCAATGTGACAATTTTATGTATGAAGTGTATGAACGATTATTTTGTACCCCTGTGCAGCACTTTGGTCAACCGAGGTTGTTTTTAAACGTGCTCTACAAATAAACTTTGACTTGACTTTTTATTTGTGCAAGAAGCTGAAATGACAAGAAAACCAACATTTAACTCTTGGAAAATGAAACTCTTGATGCTAAATGTACCATTGAAGTGATGGTATAGCAATGTGGGACATATTTTGGCCCACATATGACAATGTTGATTGAAAATATCTGCAAATATTTTAAAATTGGTTGATACAAATATTGAAATGGACTAAACGATGAAATAAAGATGTGTAATTCTATGTTAGTTTTTAAGAAGACTTTAAAATCTAAAATGATCAAATTTGATTGAAGTCTATTTTTCAGTTTAAGCTCTCACGTGTTTTGGAATAATGTACTCGTACTGATGTTTTATTGTGAATTATTCAGTTAATCCTATGATGGTACAGGAGAGGCAAAAATAAGCCTTGGGGCTTCAGCCTGTTCCTTTTTTGGTTGCTGTCTGTTTTCTTTTCTTTTATTGTAAAAATATGATTTTATTTTTGTTTTTAAACTGTAATAAAACATTCATTCATTCATTCATTCATTCCAATATCATCTCAATACTGTGGTTTATCCCTAATTTTAACATCACTTAAATTATGTTTAAGAGGTCATAAAAACTATAAATCAACAGCAAACAGTAGAACAAAATTACATTTCACCAAGCTCAAGACTCTTAGAAAGAATAAATATTTCCATCCTGTTTTTTAAGTACAGTGAGGTAGTTTAAATGTTCCAGTCGTAGGATGAGCTTTAGTGCAGTGTAGCAGTGCATCATTTAAAGTACAGTGTAAATTACATTGTAGTGCAAAAAGAGAACAGAAATGAAGCCCACAGGTTGTAAAGCCTCTCACAGCCTTAAGGAACAGTTAAAACATACCAAGATCACATTAAAAACTGACAAATACATTTAAAAAAAGTCCCATGGGGCAGTCTTTAGTGAACTGAAATGGTCCCTGTCCCAGGATTGAGTTCAACACACACCATGTCACACTGACGGGTCAAAAAAGACTTTTTTTTTTCTGGTTGTTAAATGCTTTCTCTTCTCTGCTTTGTCCTCTCTGCTCTCCCTGTCATGGCTGTGTTCACATTTTTAGTGTAAATCTTGTTCATTGTTAATACTGTGTATTCCTCCACCTCATTCAGAGTCTTATTTCCACCACATTTTTATTGATGTTTTCTTTAGAAGGAAGTTGATATTGCTTCAAGGCTCTGCATGTTGCAACCTGCTCACTTCATTTTCATGCTCTTTTCATTTGTTTTCATTTTAGTTGTATTGATTTTATTTTTATTTTGACTTCATATTAGTTAAATCAGTGCTACTCCTATCTATTCTAATGTCTTCATCTGATATTTCTGACTGCTATACTGTGGAGAAGAGAAACTGAAACAACCAAATTTCCCTTGGGAGTTAATAAAGTATTTCTGATTCTTCTTCTGATTCTTTGGACGACTCAGAGGGCTTTTTACGCCACCACAGGACACATGGACTCCTCCTCTGATTGGCTCACTGATCAGGCTGTGTCATTTTAACCCTTTAACTACCAGCTCAACTGTTTGGCACAGCTCAAAATAAACTCAGGGATATTTACTGCTTTATAAAACACAACAAATCAAATCATTGTTTGATTCCCTTAACATTTCAGGGAGCAGAGAAAACTACAAACAAACCAAAAACAGATATTTTCACTGTGTGGGACTCCAAAGAAAGTCAAAGTTGATTACCTGATGACTTCAAATGCACAAATATTTGGGACAAAATCAATTAGAAAAGGCAGAAATGTTTGCAAATAAAAGAGCAATAAAATCACTTCAAATAGATGATACTGAGTTTGACAAACGCACCAACAATGTTTTTAAGAAGAACTCTATTATCTCATTAAAGTGAAGTATTTGTAATAATAATGAGGGTGATAATAATAAAAGCTTTTCACTTTTTAAACCTTTAAATCCCACATAAAGGAAATATCAGTTCTTTTGTTTGCAGTTTCTTCTGTATCCTAAAACACTGACAAAACAAACAATGATGTGTTCTTTTTGACACATGAAATATTTGTGAATTTCTTGACCTCTGCCAAACAGCTGAGCTGGAAGTTAAAGGGTTGAGAACAAGGAGCTTGAAAAGGTTGAACAGGATAAAGTGGAGATAAAGGTGAAGAAAGAGAAATGTGAAGGAGCAGTCCAGTTTCTCTCCAGTTTCCAGCCTCCTGCTGTTTTCCTCCCAACAACGGGAGCAGATAAATCAGGAGAAGATTGAGGATTATTAACACTCTGATAAGACTGAAGCTCTGAATCAGGACAATCACTCTGACCTTCAGGGGATCAGCAGCTCACTGAGCTCTTAAATAACAGAGCAGGGCAGTGATGAGGCCTTCAAACAAAGAAGCACTTCCTCCTCCATGGCATCACGGCCTGAAAACAGAAGCCTCACAAACGGGAGATACCAACACAAAAGAGGAGCACAAGCATCACAGTGCAAGTCCCAACTCATCTGGAGCTCTGTTGGTTTGTTGACTCATTATTTTCATCAGAGTTTCATCAACAACCTTTTTTCCCTGATGAAAACTAGACAGTAACTAATAAAAACAAGAGCACATGGACAAAAACTCAAACTAAACTAACTGACATTTTCATCAACTAATAAAAACTCCACTAAAATGTCTGACAGACTTAATCCAATCAGACCTAATATGGTCATGTAGGAAGTAGAGACAAGTGATGAATCTATCCAATCACAGCTACTTTGGTTGTGTTAAAGGTTGGATGAGTTCAGAGGGACATCCAATCACAGCTGCCTTAGCTTGGTGGTGGTGGGATAAGTTGTGGAGCCATCCAATCAGAGCTGCTCTCTTTATGAATTGATATATTCATGTAGAGCAGGTTCACTGTTTGTTGTCACTTCTGGTATTGTAACTGAGATGCTCTGCCAGGTAGCCTAAATAAAGGTGACTGCATTTCACACAAAGGAACATTTGTTTCTGTTCATTTAGACATTCAGACTTTACTAACATTCAATAAAGGCTTAGTAGATGTTTGATTTTATCACAGAGGAAAACAGGACATAAAAAATGTCTTACCCTTTACACTTCAGATTTTAGTCGACTAAATTTACAGCAGATTTCATCGACTAAACTAGACTAAAATTAAAACTATTTAGGGACTAAATTATGACTAAAACTAAAACATTCTAATGTTTAACTTCATGTCATGTCTAAAGTGAGTGATACATAAAGAAGGTCTTACCAAATACTCTTTGACAGTTTCCAAATCTTCCCGAGGTACACAATAAAGGCTCTTCAACAGACACTTCCTTTTCAGGTTCACATCAAGGCTCTAGACAGTAAACAAAAACAAACCACATAAACTTACATTTGATTATTTTGTAAACTGGCTGAAGATGCAAAAACTGCACGATGTATGAATCAGCTGTTGAACCTACAGTACGATTTTTGCCAACTATTTAAGAGTCCAGTAAGGTTGTCAGGATACCAGAATTGAACCACTATGCAAACAGTAAAAATGTTCACTGTTCAACACCAATTTCTATACAGTGACAAATAGGGTTGGGCGATATGGCCTAGAAATAAAATCCCAGATTTTTTTCCACAACACTCGATTTACGATTTTAAATGATTTTTCCCTCCCTAAAAGAAACAAAAATCCAAGTGACATAAAAATGAAACAAATCAAGTTTTGTCTTTATGTTGTCTAAATGTTTCCCTTTTAAAGTCAAAGTCTGGGTCATAAAAGGTTGAGTATGTGGTTTCAACGTAGGCAGGTTTGTCTACGTAAACACTAAAAGGCTGAGGTATGTTTACAGTATTAGCATGAAACTCTCTGATCAATATTTAATATACTTAAATAACAAATACAAGCCTGTGAAAGAGCTTGTGTAAATCCTACAAGGTCGACAATCATAAAATTGTAATTTTCCATGTATAATTGAACTAAGGCAAGAAAAAAAATCTTGATTTTTAATTCTTCAAAACTGCTTCAGAAAATAACTCAAATTAATCGATTTAATCGATTTTTTGCCCAGCTCTAGTGACGAAGATTAAAATCAAATTACAAACTAGACCTTGAAAAATGTTAAATAGTTTCTGCAAAGGTTTTGTAAAGTAACACGTATTATTTAGTCTGTTTTATTTATCTGATTGTTAATTACTACTTAACATAAATTTTGATATTGTGTAATTCTAAAACCATGCCAAGCAGCATTGTTAAAAAAAACTACTTCAATTATGAAATGAAGGAAAATCACCTATTGATTTATCAAATAAGTTTTTAGCAGTTTTAACTTTGCTTTAAACACTTTGCTTTATTATTTAAAATTTGGTACTTTCATGAAATAACACCCCCCCCCCCCCACACACACACACACACATTTATTTTTATTGCTCTTAACTGGTACAGAAAAATGAAGTATTTCAATTCTATAAACCATTTACAGCTATAAATAATTAAATGTTTATATTAAATAATATATTCCAAGACACTGTACTAATAGTCTGTTTTTCATTCTTATTAAATAAAAAAATAACGTTTAACATGCACTTTGGAACTTACCATTCTAAGCAAATTGGTTGAAACTCTTTTTTTCTGACCAATTCAGCCAACCTGTGAACACAGCTAAATATTAGGTTTATGATAATTTCAGGAATAAACAAATTAATATAAGTACCTAATCAGCTTTTGGTCTCAATATTGATATATTTGTATGTTTTTCTGTTTTGCCCCTTCAGAGAAAACCTTTCCTCTGCACCCTCACCCATTCACAGACACACACAGACAGTTCATGCACAACTTTTCTCTGTTTTCCCCTCATTATCAGAAGTTTCTCATCAAGACTTTTTGAAGCACCTTAATAAAAATGCTCTGAACAAAAAGCTACAACATCCCACAGGAAGTTCATCTTTAATGTCTTTGACCAAGAGACAATGTGAGTTTTGTATTGTGAGCTTATTTTGCCTTATTTTAGTTATTGTGTTAAAATTTGGGGGAATATCTACACAACTAATACCAAGCCATTTTTTATTTTAAAGAAAAGAGCAGTAAGAATTATAAACAAAGTGGAGGCAAGAGAACATACCAACAAACTTTTTATTAAGTCAGGATTAATTAAACTTAAAGACATTGTTGAGTTACAGACTTTACAAGTTATGTTCAAGGTAAAAGGCAGGACAATGCCAGACAATATACAACATTTTTTTGCTTTTAGTCCAGAAAATAAGGATCATAGAAGGAAATTTGATTTTAAACATCCATTTGCACGTACCACTCTAAAACAAATGTGTATTTCAGTGTGGTGTCAAATTGTGAATTCTTTGACAATTGATTTAAAAGCCTGTACTAATATTAATCAGCTTAAGAGAATGTATAAAAACAAAATAATAAGGAAATATGAAGATGATAGGTGAAAGGTCCTCTTTTGCTTTATATGTCATTGTTGTTGATGGTGAGTAGTTGTGTATGTTTGTCAACTGTTTTGTGATTACTTGTTCCTGTTTTATTTATGTATCATTTTTGATTACATCCTTATATTTTATTATTTGTATTTAAATCTTTTCAAGGATCAGCACCTCAGTACATCTCTGACCTTTTAAGGGGTCTGCTGATCACTTTTCACCTCGTGGTCCCAAAAATCCGTTTAAAGACTCGAAGTGATCGAGCCTTTTCGGTGGTGGCTCCCAAATTGTGGAACGATCTGCCGCACAAAATAAAAACATCCCCCACCCTAACGACTTTTAAATCTCGTCTTAAAACTCATTTTATTCTTTGGCTTTTAATTCAGCATGAGAGTTGTGTGATCCGTGTCCTTTTATGTCTTTTATGGTCTTAACCCCTTTTATTTTTTATGACTCTTATTTGTTTTAATTAGGGCCGAACAATTAATTGCAAATTAGATTAAATCACAATATGACTCGTTGCAATTTTCAAACCGCAGAAGGTTCAATATTTACACTTTTTTCCCACTTTTAGACAATCTTAACCTTTTTTTTTAACCCTGTTCCTACAACCTTATGCCTATTTTGCTTCCATTCGTTTTTTGGCCACTGTCAAAACCATTTTTGGAATTTTTAAATGGTTTTAAAATTTAATTTCAAATTGAATTCCCAACTTTGCTGCCTTAATCAGTTTTCTTAAGCCACTTTTGGATTTTTTTGGCCAATTTTTCCCTTTTTTTTTTGCAATTTCATACTTATTTTGCACCTATTTATTAACCTTTTCAGCTTTCATAACATTTTTACACAGTTTTTACAATTTCATCCCTATTTTGCTTCTGTTCTTCACTTCTCCACTTTTCCTCAAATCTTTTATCCTTAGATTAATTTAATGTCATATTGGTTTTACTATAAAAAGATCTACTGCTTATGTTTGTTTGAGAATACATAAGATGAGGAACATTAAAACAATCGCAGAGTAAATCGCAATATTGGGGGAAAAATTAGCAATTAGATTATTTTCTCAAATCGTTCAGCCCTAGTTTTTATGTGTTATTTTAATTGATTTTATTTTATTTTTTTTTAAGGTTTTTATGCGTTATTTTAACTGTGCAGCACTTTGGTAAACTTTATTGTTTTTAAAATGTGCTATATAAATAAAGTGGATTGGATTGGATCATTTATGTATTATTATTTCTAATTTTCTGCTTTTTCAATAAGCATCGGTTGTTATATATCTGAAGGTTAGACCATCAAGTACTTTTGCTTTATTATGTCAAGAAATGGGCTGGTATTAATACGTTTCTCTTCTTCCTGCCCCTTTTCGATCATGAAATGGAAAATGTGACAGAACTTATAAATGTACAGTATGTGACCTGTAATTCCATGATACGGACTAAATTTAAAAAAACATCCACTCCATGCTCAAACGCAGCAGTAAACAGGATGGCAGACATGTTTGAGGTCGGACTAAATAGAGTCAGTGAATGAACGTACCTGCAGACTCCCCGGCTTCATGCGGCCTCTCTGACAGTGAGCTGAGGCTGACTGAACCTGCCAACAGTCAATCAGACACTTTACATCACCTATTAACACAAAATACACGTTTTATTTCTCTTTTTACGAACTGTTTCTTATAAAATTAGCATTAAACAGTGTGTGAAGCATACAGCAGCATACATTCAGACGTTAAGTCCTTCCAACAGTCCATGGAGAGCCCTCATCTTCCCCCCTGCCTCTGCTGCCCGGCTCTGAGGGCGTGTAGGCGGCCAGACCCACCGCGGTGTCCCGGTAAACTTTGTCCTGAAATACAGCGACCAGGTACAGAAGAAGCACCATCAAGAAAGCTCCTTCACATACTGTTTTATACAGAGAATCACAATTACACTTGAAAAATGTAACGTTATAACAATACAGGCGAAAATACAACATTTACCGTTAAAATATATTCAGACAAAAAGGCGCCAAGAAGACAAAGCTACTCGGTACTCCTCAAAATAGGTACTGCTCGGGTTAATATGGAAAAAAGTCAACAACAAAACATGTCTGATAAAACATTTAAAATATCTTAAAGTCTTACCTCGTTTTTAAAAGTGAACACAGGAGGTTAAGTTGCTGTTCACTTTCTGTAGCATTCACACTTGTTGGCAGTTGAGGAGGAAACGGCGGTTGGCACGATGGAGATAGTTGCCATGGTGACGTCATAGATACTCAACCAGTCCAACCCAACTATCTGACCCAGTGTGAGTGTCCTGGTTCATACTTTTTATGTTCAGATTTTTATTGGACAATGAGTATAATACAAAATATTGCAATGATGATGTACACAGAATACAGAATATAAACTTATCTTATTATGAATAATTTATTAAATTGTTTTATTACTCTCTGAGGTGCACCTAAATAAATGAAATATTTTTTGTCTTGCAAACTCATCTTAACAAAAAAGGGTATGCACAAAATGGAATTTTCTACAGAAGCATATTGCATTCACTTGAAAAAAAAACAGTCAGGTTGTTCAAAGTAATTTATTTTTCAGTTTGTTTTTGTGGTAATTATTCCTGTTTTTCTAAAAAAAATGTGTTATTTTTTTTAAAGTAATTTTTTTCACTGTTGTTTTATGGAGCATTTTTTTTTTCTTGTTTTTTGAAGTAATTTTTTTCATTTTTGTTGTTTTTTGGAGTTTTTTAACCTGTTTTACATAGTAATACATTTTCATACTTAGTTTCAGGGTTAATTTTTTCTGATTTTCTGAGTATTTCCTTCTGTGTTTTTTCCCAGAAAAATGTACTTTTCTGTTAACATACCTTTTTTATTGACTGCACGGACCGGTAGAAAGTTCAGGATAAGGCATATATGTGCTGGACAGGATCTCTGATCCGCCAAGAGACACAGGAGCCACCACACATCCACGGGAGTCGTCTGCAGGTTGGAGGTTCTCACGGGATTTCAAAGTAGCTCGATACTTCAGGCAGGGGCGTCACAAGCTTTTTTAATGTGGGGGGGACACACTGGTATGGGTTCTGGGGCTTAATTAGATGACATTTTCTGCATTCTAATGTATTTTAACAGGTTGTTTAACATCTAATTTTACTTATATGACACATTTTTCAGACTCAACATTAAGTCCTCATTCAACTTTCAGCCTTTTAAAACTCACTGTCATGCCTAAGATAATGAGATGAATATGATAACATTTATCACCAACAATGACTTTTTGGGTGCATTTTACTTTTTATTTTGTGTATTCTTTTTTATTTAGCCTTAGATGTAACACAACATGCCACCATTCCAAGCGATAGTGACAGTGAACTGTATTTATATAAGAATATTCATAATCTCACTCAATGAACAGGCATGACATGACATTATGTAGGCTTTAAAACACAAAATCACTCTGTCAAGCAGAGAGCTTCAGAGAATGAACCTAGCTATGGCTCCCTCTCCTCTGTCTAATGTCTCCTGGAAATTACAGTTAACAATAAAAAAGCCTATCATTTTTATACAAATAAAAAGGTAACAATAAATAAGGTACAGTTTAAGTAGCTTTAGATCAGGGGTCTCCAACCTTTTTCCTCCTCAAACAACTTTGATGGAATTATTGCAGTCTATAGGTATTATTTGACATCAGTATCCTAATGACAGTGCTACAATTAGTGGTGTGCGATATGACGATATAAAATCGTTAAGGATTATAACGTGGGGATGATCTCATAAAGCAGAAAGATTGTCAGATCGTCTGTTTGGGTGCAGAGTCTTTGACGTGCACCCGACTAGCCAATCGTAGCACATTACACGCAGTGCATGATGGGATCTCCTGTTTGGTTATGTAGCATGAAGCCATGGTGGGAAGAGAAAAGGAGATAAAAGCTTGAAGATGTCTGAACAAAAATCTGCTTTAAAGCAGCTGTATTATTCACTCAGATTATAGACATTGCAGTTAGATAACATTTGTTCTAAATTGTTGCACTTTAAGAGATGAACAGTTACGTGAGTTTGCATTTATATTTGACACTTTTTCAATAAGCTATTTGGTGTGTTTAGTTTTTATGTTGCCAAAGGTCACTTTATTGTTGTTCATTACCTTTTATGTTTACATTTATTGCACATTTGTATAAAAAACTGCACTATTTAAATTAAAACCTGTTCAGAAAGTTTCTTTGGCTTAAATTGTCATTTTTTTCTTTTAGAGTTTTACATGTTTTATGTGTCAAACATAGGGAAAAAATGGTCAAACATGCAAATAAGTCTAGAAAAATCAAAGAATCATGATAAAATCGTGATTATGATTTTATATTTAAAAAATCGTGACATGATATTTTTGCCATATTTTCCACCCCTAGCTACAATGATTGTTCATTTATACATACAGTAACTTTTGATCTGGAGCCCATAGAAACTAAATACAAGAAACTTCAACTGATCAGTAATCATATTAGATGTTTGTAGAGCTGTGTGGAGTAATGTAACGTCATCTTGCCCAAATCCATCCTGTAACTACCAGCCCAGCACCTTAAATCACTCACCTCTGTGACTGAAGTCTCTGCACTGTCCCTCACGTCCCAAGCTGCTGACCCTGCTCTGCTCTGACTCACTCTCAGTATCAATCTGCTGTCTAACGGGATCGGGATGGATTAATGAAGCATCTATCAACAACTGAAATAAGTCAGCTAACGTTTCCATTAGCTAAACACCTGTATTGTGGGGACATTTTGACTTACTTTCCGCTACTTTGTAAAAATGTTCTAATGTCCATTATGTCTTGGGAAGGAGCAAATATTGCAACAATCATTAGCTTACTTCTAGTTTTCATTTCTTAGCTGAACATTAATATAACGTGGCCTCGTGTGAATACTGAGCGCTAACAAACGTTACCTCCTGTTTCAAGCAGCCTGCTGCTGCACTCACTGCCTGAGATGCACCGTCACTCACTTCATGCTGCTGTCATTGAAGGTAGTCCAGAAAACACGGAGTGGATTAACAAGTCGATCATGTATTTTCTATTAGCGATCAAGTGGAATGGATTCTTTTACGAGGCAAGGGAAGCAGCGCTGGATGAACCAGTATTTGAAGTTAAATGTGGGGGGGTCCAAATGGAGAATTTTGAAATCTGGAGGGGACACGTCCCCTTCACATTGAATGGTGGCGACGCCCATGACTTCAGGAAAAAATTACTCCTAAAAACATGAAAAAGTAATCTGAAAACAGACAAAAAATTACTCATAAAAACAGAAATAATTATAACAAAAAATACTCTGACAAATAAGTTTTTTTTTCTTCAAGTGAATGCAATACGCTTCTGTAATTTCAGATGTTTTCCTGATGTTCAAATTAAAAGAAACTCAAAGCTCAAACCTCACTGTCTCCAAACAGCACTGATCCCATAAACTGACAATCTGATTTTGTCATTGTACCCTCATCTGTTGAAAAAATGGTACAGAAAGGACCTTTGCACATTAAGGATCTTATATGTACCCTTTAACCCAGAAAAGGTTCATGTAAGTACCAAAAGGGTCAACGAAGGACCTTTGAGGGAACATCACCATCAGCTGGACCTTAGAGAACAAAAATGGACCAGGCGTACCCTTTTTTCTGACAGTGTAGCTATTGATCCATTATTCCAGATTTTTGTCCTCCTATAATCCTGAAAACATCAGTGTCTTCTTCTTTAACTGTTGTCTTTCAGTTTCTGCAGGTTAAGAACAGTCTCAGATGATCAGTCACTTAGAAGAACATGAGTGATAAAACCAAAGCATCAGCTGGAGTTACAGGATCTGGTCCTGCTTTGTCTTTAACCCTTTCATGCATCAATTTATTAAATCACATGGGAATGATATTTAAAATATTTAAAAAATAATGTGCAGTTTTTGATATGTTCTACTTTGAGTGAGTTAAATAATAATTCAATGGATCTTAGTATAGATCCACAAACATATTTTTCACAAACATTTACTAAAGTATACAAAATAAAATATCACAGTTTAATTGAACTATTAACATGTGAGTTTCAGTATTTTTTTTTTTATAAAATATGAAATTAGGTGAAATCTGAACACAGGTATAATACACAGAATATACTTTTTACTGCATAATGTCCTCTGGAGTGGACAGATTAATTTTGGTCACAGATGAAAATAAAAAAGGAAAGTATTTTTAAAATCTGCATAAAAGTGTTCCTTACATCTCATTGAATTACAGTGTATGTTTTTTCTGACTAAATCTTTGAGAATAGAAGATTTAACACTTAATCCTGAAGGGTGTGCTGCATTTCCTTCTTAGTTGGACATTTTGGATTTATGATGTAATATCTCAAAATGAACAAAAAGACACAAAGATCATATTTTTATGAAACTTGAGAATGTAGTTTTGGTGTTTTCCACCTGGTTGTTGGGACATGGTTAGCATGATGGTCCTAAAATATAAAATAAATATCTGTCCACTGTAGGTGACACTGTGCATTAAAGAGTTAAAATAACTCTGATGACTCGCTGTGTCAAAGTAACTAGACTTCATATAGAACCTGCTCAGACTCATAGATTTTAGATTTAGGATGTTTGGGTAGATTTAATGATGCTTTGATTAGATATTTCCCTTTAATAGGGGTGTGTTTGCCTTTTCCTTGTTTCTTCATGCTGTCACATGCTGGATTATTTCAGCCATCTCAGATTCATCTTCCCCAAATGTCCTATAACTGTGCTGTAATGGTGTGGATAAGTCATGAAATAAATGAAGTCTCTTCAAAGTTCTTCTCCCCTGAATGAAATAAGCCTGCAAATGATGAGAGGCCTGAGGAAAGCACCAACAAAACATTTGAAAAATTCACTGTCTCTGCTAAAAATCATCACCTGATTGTTAAAAATAATCAGTTTCATGGAGGAAACAGAAAAATATGTATTTTGATTTTGAGATCCCATTTAATGCTCAAAATGTTAAAAAAGAAAATAATGAATTGTTCATTTAAGGAGACCTGGCTTGTTTTATTTTGTATGAAACAAAATGGGTCATGGATCTTTTTTCAAAGGGTCTCGAGCTTTTGCCAAGACAAAAATAAAATATTTGGAAAAAGTTCTGTGCTTTAATTTTGAAGGGGAGTTTATGGCAGTGGAGTGCCATCTGTTCACACTCCTTTACAGTAGGTGGTGATGATACCCTGGAATAATAATTGTATGTAAGTATGTGCTCAGCTTTAGCTACAAATTTTTAATATTTTTAAAACATTTCTCTGTAGTTGGACTTTTTTCCTTCATGTTTGTTCTTTAAAGCACTGTGGAGTCTGTTAAAAAGACTGAAGTGACTGAAGTGCTTTTTGTAACAACCTCCTCACAGCTTATTTAGTGCTGCTCACTGATTTTATTTCTTTGTGTCCCTAAGATGGACATTTTGTTTCTATTAAAATGCTGTTCATTGAGAGTAAAGGGTATATTTCTATAGCGTCTCCACATACAGGCCATTTTGATGTCTCACTAATAAATTTGTTGTCATACTGTGATATTCTGTCCCATTCTAGGTTCAAAGTGCAGCAGATTTTAATCCAATAAAGTGGAGAAGTTGAATATTTCTCTTGATTTGGGTCGCAGCTTCCACTCACAGTCCAAGTCCAGGTGAAGTTCCCTGACACCACCATGAAATTTGAGATAAAAATTGGTAACACTTTACTTGAAGATCTAGTTTATAATGCATTAGAAGCACATGCATAAGACGTTATAATGCATGTATAATGCAGGTATAAAACATTATAAAGACTTGATTATAATACATTATGTCCACTCTTGTAATACTTTATAAACCTTGGTACAAGTTCTTATACATGGTTAAACACCATTATAATGACACTTATGAAGCATTATACATGTATTATAACGTCTTATGCGTGTGCTTCTAAAGCATTATAAAGTAGATCTTCAAGTAAAGTGTTACCCAAAAGGTAAAGCAAATAAATGAAAAGAAATAATCAAAATAGAGTTTTGTTTCTCTCAAGTTATTTATTTACCTTTGGTTCCAAATATGAGCCAGGGCCGGCCCAAGCCTCCATGGGGCCCTAAGCAAAATCTGGGGCCCTCTATTACTGCCAATATTGAACATTCACATACCTACTATAACTCATTTCATGTTCTACTCTGTCATTATGAATACACTTGTAAAAGTAGATGTCAGATCTTTTTTTTTTGTAGTTAGATTGTAATCTAAAGTGATGAAGGCCATGGAAGCAGACAACAGATTTGCAAACTTGCAGAAAATTCTTTGAATTAATATTTGCCAATGTCAGCAACTTCCCCTACTGGCCACATGGGAATCAATACATAAAACCTCAAAGAGCAGCCTGGCATGTTTTACCTGTAGTTTATAATCTGAAATGGAACAAAGTTCAGCTACAAGAGCAGCCTGGGGTTGATTTACACTTAATATTCAAAGTGATATAGTACTAAGTGGGATACTGAAAGTCATCTGGGCCAACTAAAAGTACCAAAATAAATCAATCATTTACTGCAAACACAATCTGCTTTATTATTTTTGTTTTAAATAAACTGCAACAACAAATGTACAAAAACAGACAGTATTAAATTAAATGAATTAAAAAAAATCAAACAAATACTTAAATAATGATGTAAATGCACAGAAGTACCTGAAGCAAAGTATCAAACCTGGTTTATAAATAGAATATAAAGTTGAACAATTACGTCCTGTGACATACTGTGTGACCTGCACCTAGCCTCATGGACGCGCAGTGCACACTGCACGGCTGGATGCACGTTACCAGCGGAGCTCTGACATTTAGAGCAGAGAGGCAGTAGGAAACTACACCCTGTTAACATAATATTGTCTTTTTTGTACATGAACGTACATTTGATGATATATGAATCATCACTCACATAAGAAAAAATAATTAACTACTTTTTTCTTTTTTTAAGTTCATCGGGGCCCCCCTAGTGGTCAGGGGGCCCTAAGCAGGTGCTTAGTTTGCTTAAGCCTTGGGCCGGCTCTGATATGAGCACTTTTGTTTGACATGAAAAGACTTCAGTTCTCAGTTATTTTACACGATTTCATTTCCATCTTCACCAGTGAATGTGTCCTGATACAGATAGTTCTGCTTGATTTAGTTTGTCTTTTTCTTGTGTTCCTTGTTGAGACCTCTTGTGTTTCCTGTTTTACCGTCTTGATCCTGGTTTTAGTTCAGTTTTGTGCTCCTGTTTTGTGTGTGGTGGTGTGTTTCCTGTTTTATTTTGAAGTCCCTGTGTTCCTTGTGGTGTGTTCCTGCCCTCCCTCCTGTGTGCCTCTGATCAGGATTCTCTTCAGCTGTGTGACTGTCTCACCTGTGCTGTGTGTTTAGTCCCTGTGCTCCCCTTTGTCTGTGTTGGCTCTCTGCTCTTCTGTGTCACAGCTGCACAAGTCTCTTGTTCCTCCAGTGTTCTCTGCTGTTTCTCCGCTCTTTGGAGTTTTCTTCAACTTTTGGTTCAGATTTTGATTTGACCTTTTTGACTTCAGCTCCACTGTTTGTTCTTGGTAGCTTCTTTTATTTTAAAATTATTTAAGAGATTTTGTTTTTGTATTTTGACCTTTTTTGAGGATTTGTTTTTGGGTTTTCATCCTGTTTTAGTTGTTAAATAAAACATTTTTGTTGATCTGCATTTGGGTCGTTCTCTTTGCTTTTTGTACGTTTATTTTTTGAACATATCTGCACACTTTTCCTTTACCATTTTGGACAAAGAAGGACTTGATCTTGGCGAGACTATTATGTTTACATGCATTATGTGCACTTTTACTTGATTTCATAGAGGGTCTTTGTTTTTAAATGCATAACATAAAACAGGGGTTTGCAAAGTGCTTTGACAGCAGGCAGGAACATACAGACAGCAAAGCACAAGAGAATTAAAATAAATTAAACATTTAAAAGACATCCACAAAACACAAACTACAACTGATCGAGACCATGTCATGGGAACCCAGACAATACAAGAACCCTGAGGCCTATAGCACGAAGCAGGATTACTGTGTTAGCGAGGTAACTTCAGGGTTAACCCTGATTTACCGATAGCACGAAGCTGGATCATTTCTTATCAGAGTAGATCACCATGGTGACTTACTCTGAACAGCTATCCTGCTCCGGAGCAGGATAAGTTGGGGACTGAATCTGATCCTGTACAATGACCTCGCTAGCCAATCAGCTTCTCCAAATCAGTGGCCTGCCCTCTTCTCCTGAACCTGGTAGAAGGAGGTGCACAACTCTTGAGACGAGCATGAAGATGAGAGAAAGTGTCACAACACCGATTTGACCCACCAGATCAATCTGACTACGTGATGTGAGACAAACCAGTTATCACGGCCTGGAATCATCTATACCTGGGTGATACTGTATATTGGAGCCATTTATCCCCGTGTGACCTGCAGGAGCGGAGCACGAACTGTACCGCTGACATTTTGCATCACCCTGCTATATAAACTTCACTTCTATATCACCTTTAATACATTCAAATGCACCATACATATAAAAGGGATGTAATTCTTATGTGAAACAGCACATTATTCTATTATTCCATCAGGTCCATCATGTCAACTGCACTTTATTCATGTGTTTGAGGGTTTTTTTTCTTGCTGATTAATAAATTGTTAATTTTATTTTTTATCTGCTCCCATGAACTCCTCACACAGAGGGATTATCTGAGGGGATGGGGTGATAATTGTCAGACATACAACACATTTTCACAGTACGTTGCTTCATGAGATTCATGAGTGTGATCACTGTCAGATATAGCCCATAATAAGTACTTTGAGCATTTTCACAGTCCGCCACACATTTTAATACAAATAATGGTAGCACTTTAGATTACAGCCCGTGTCTTACAGTGTAAGTCCTGGAGTCTTACAGTGTAGTTTCCTCAACTGTTGGGGTAACTCTCACACATGTAACATGACATTTTGCAGTATCTATGGGGTAGTTACACTCGCGTCTTACAGTGTAAGTCCTGGAGTCTTACACTGTAGTTTCCCGTGTCTTATCATGACCTTATCAAGACTGTGTAATTTTCCTGGACGTATGCTTTTGCTGTGCAAACCTAAATGTGCCACTTCCTCTTAAGAATCAGTATGGATACAGATAATGTAGACCAGTGATGAACTTAAACACTGTAATGTATTGATGAGTATGTGTTTCACAAAATAATGACAAGACATGTCGAGGTATAAAATATCTTTATTTTTTTTAAACACACAGACACCTCACATAGTAATTCACCTTTTAAGTAACCCGGGCATTAAGATCACACTTGTCTTTGCTTACTGTCTAACTGTCCAGTACTTTCATTGCAACAACCCAGCACTTTACCTGTAACTACTGGTCAACATCTGGAACCGGGCTGTATTATAAAGTGCTCTTTTATTGGCTTTACTTACTGTGTAACTACTAGGACTCAAAATATCGATACGGCAAAATATCGTATCGCGCTCCTTTGGGATATGTGTATCAATACGGTTCTACTTCTAAATATTCTAACAGTTGTTGTCAATACACTTTGTCTAATGTTAACAGCGGCACAGTTCAAGCTAGAAGACAAGCTACATAATGTAGCATATGTTCTAGTTTTTGAACTTAGGTCTACCATCTTTGAGGATCTGAATTTATGTCTCTCAAGTTGTAGAACCACTTAAAACACATCCTTGATCTTTTTCTTCTTATAAGAAAAAAACAAAGTTGTCAAGAATTTTGCTTGAAGCATAGTCAGTGTTCACAGTTTACGTATCGGGATACGATCGTATCTTGGCCTTCGATCGATACATATCGTATTGTTAAGTTGCTGGAAATACCCAGCCCTTGTAACTACCCACTACTTTACCTGTAAGTACTGGTCAACATCTGGAACTGGGCTGTATTACAAAGTGCTCAGTTGTTGGCTTTACTTACTGTGTAACTACGCCATAGATACCCCAAAATGTCATGGTACATGTGTGAGGGTTACCCCAACAGTTGAGGAAACTACACTGTAAGACGCGGGCTGTAATCTAAAGTGCTACCAGAGCCGTGAAGTATAAATAAAAAGTGCATTAAAAGCAGGCAAAAAAAGCAAGTATAAAAAGAAACTTTGTCTATGACTGACAGCTGCTACGATGTTTCATTTCTCCATTATATTGTTTTTTTATCCTAACATCTAAACATGATCAGACGCTGCTCTTCACATGTGAAATATGGAGCTCTGTCAGTGTGTTCTCCTCTCATGATCATGATTGGTCAGCTGCCTCTGGCCCCTCCCCTTATATGTGCACGTTCACCGCTTTGGATGAAACAATCCTGGATTAAGTTACCGTGTTGATAATCTGCGTCGTGCTATAGGTTATTCTGATTGCCATTGTTTGCTGTTACTCAATCCAGGATAGATGTGAGTTACCCGGGATAAGTTAACCGCTTATAGGCCTCCGCTATGTAAAAAGATCATGAGGACCAACGTAAAAGCTGAAAACAAACAAACAAAAAACATAAAAAAATACATAACAAAATAAAAGAATAGAGATTATAAAAACAGAACAATAAGCTTTTTTAGGTACAAAGCTCAAGAGTATACAACAAGGTGAAGCAAAAATAAAGCAATTTTATTTTATTGATTGATTTTAAAGAGGGAACAGCGCATATTAATGAACATTTTTACAAATGTAAATATGCCAGATTATAGCCTTGGGCTAATTTCCAACTGCAGACCCCCTGGCAGGTTAATTGTAACATTTACATACAAGACACTATGCAGACTAAATACATTAGGACAAACTGAACAGTAGACAAGTGTAAACAGAAACAGAAACATAGATACTGCACATCCTCCCATCACACAGAGTCCATCAAGCATTTAGCAACTTCTATTGCACCAACCCCTATTGCACTGAATGTTATTGCACAGATTTATATTACACAGACCCAGTTCATATTGCACAAATCCCTATTGCACCAAATATCATTCATTCAGAATTAAAAGTAAATAAAGACACCAATCTGTTATCATAGCATAGAGCTAAAATGATTAGAGTGATACAAACAAATAAAAGGGTAAAAAAGAGACTAAGACACAGAGAGAGAGAGAGATAACATAAAGCATGAGTTGAATCTTAAAATATTTTAACCCAACACACTTATGACTTTTCTTCAAAATACCTCCCTCTTCTGACAAAGATCTGTAATGTTACATATATGTCACATTAGGCGTTAAGAAGTCGGACGCATTTCTTCTTCAAGAAAAAAACACTGGGGAGAAGCCAGACTAATTACACCATGAAAAAAACATTCAGCATGTTTTATCAAAATACTGCCCCCTACAGTTAAAAATGCACAATTTGACAGATGTGTCACATTGGGTCTTAATGGTAAATATACTTAATTTGAAAATAAAGAAGCCCGACAGATGCTCTTTTATGTGACAAAGATTTGTCTTTTAATTTTCATTATATTTTTAACTGAAATTTAACTATTTTATTATCTGACCCACAAAATATTAAATGTTATACATTTAAGTAATGATTTTATATATATGTATATATATATATATATATATATATATATATATATATATATATATATATATATATATATATATATATATATATATATATATATATATATATATATATATATATATATATATATATATATATATATATATATATGTATAAGATTTATTAATAAAGAAAACTGAAATATCACATGGTCATACGTACTCTGACCCTTCGCTCAGTACTGAGTCGGAGCCTTTTGAGCTCATACAGCCATTAGTCTTCTTGGAGGTGATGCAACAAGTTTCTCACACCTGGATTTGGGGATCCTCTGCCGTTCCTCCTTCAGATCCTCTCCAGTTCTGTCAGGTTGGATGGTGAACATTGTTTGACAGCCATTTTCAGGTCTCTCCAGAGATGCTCAGTTGGGTTTAAGTCAGGGCTCTGGCTGGGCCATTGGAGAACAGTCACAGAGTTGTTCTGAAGCCACTCCTTCGTTATTTTAGCTGTGTGCTTAGGCTCATTGTCTTGTTGGAAGGTGAACCCTCGGCCAAGTCTGAGATCCTGAGCACTCTGGAAAAGGTTTTGGTCCAGGACATCTCTGTATTTGGCTGCATTCATCTTTCCTTTAATGTCAACCAGTGGTCCTGTCCCTGCAGCTGAACAACACCACCACCACCACCACACACACACACACACACACACACACACACACACACACAGCATGATGCTGCTCCACCATGCTTCACTGTGGGGTTATACTGGGCAGATGATGAGCAGGGCCTGGTTTCCTCCACACATACCTCTGAGATTAAGGCCAAAAAGTTCAAAAGTTCCATCTTGGTCTCATCAGACCAGAGAATCTTATTTCTCATAGTCTGGGAGACCTTAATGTGTTTTTTGGTGAACTCTATGCAGGCTTTCATGTGTCTTGCTCTGAGGAGAGGCTTCTGTTGGCCCACTCTGCCTTAAAGTCCTGACTGGTGGAGGCTGCAGAGATGGTGGACCTACATGAACTTTCTCCCCTCTGGATGTCTGAATTTCAGCAACAGTGATATTTGACTTCTTCTTTACCTCTCTTACCAAGGCTCTACTCCTCCGATTGCTCAGTTTGGCTGGACGTCCAGCTCTAGGAAGAGTTCCTGTTGTCCCAAACTTCTATTTAAGGATTATGGAGGCCACTGTGCTCTTAGGAACCTCAAGAGCAGCAGAAAGTCGTTTGTAGCCTCGTCCAGATCTGTGCCTTTCCACAATTCTGAGCTCTTCAGGCAGTTCCTTCGACCTCATGTTTCTCATTTCTTCAGAGCACTGTGAGCTGAAAGGTCTTATAGAGACAGGTGTGTGCTTTCCTTAAGCAAGTCCAGACAAACAAATAACCACAGCTGGACTCCAATGAAGGTGTTGGCCCATCTAAAGGATGATCAGAAGAAATGGACAATGCCTCAGTTAAAAAAACAGGTGTCACAGTAAAGGGTCAGAGTACTTATGACCATGAGATATTTCAGTTTTTCTTTTTAATAACTCTTCAAAAAATTCTACAATACTGTTGTTTTTTTATTAATATTCGGTTTATTTGATTTTAGGTAATGACTGCAATGTTACAAAATATATATATATATATATATATATATATATATATATATATATATATATATATATATATATATATATATATATATATATATATATATATATATATATATATATATATATATATATATATATATATATATAAATTCAACAATATTGCAGTTTATGATATCAGCACCAAAAAAACCTTAATGTGACATATATGTCACATTAAGGTTTTTCATGACAATTTTAGGGTTAAAGGGCCGATGTGACACATATGTCACAACGATTTTGATTTGTTCTATTTAATATACATTTATTTGAGAAATGTGTTCTGAGCAGGTTAGATGTAAGAAAGGACAAGTTATTTAAGAATTGGAATTTTAAAATCTCCTAATCTTACCTTAAGGACAAAGATATAAGCCATCTAAAATTAACTAGTTTTGTTAAATCTGTTGGCCTGACAGGCTGCCATCTTTGAAATGATGAGGGAACAAATCACATGACCCACCAGGATGTTCAATAGGTGTCACTTAGGGACTTATTGGGTTGAAATTAAGGAAAGTGTTTTCCCAAGAACTTTTATGGACATTCAAAGTCCTTGCGACACCTGTGTTACCGTGGGTTCTTATGGGTTAAGTAGATAAATACTATGCTACAAGTAATATGCAAACTAAAAGCATACTTAAAGTCTCACAAGTAAAACAGTACTTTTTATTTCATCAAAGTAAACTTCAATGAACTATGTGGACTATACCTAGCACACTAATAGAATACAGAAGAGTGTACTTGTACACTTTAAAGTGTAGTTTTATAATCTAAAAGTAACCTTATAAAGTAAACTTTAAGTATACTTTTATATCCTAAGAAGTCTAATGTATTTCAAAGAAGTGTTAAATTAGTCTTTCTGGTACACTACAAGTACATGGTATATATAATACTTAGAATATTTATACTCAAGTATACTCACTTAAATACTTGAAGGAGACTACTTGACAAGGGAAATCTTCCTCCCTGTATTTATTCATTGATGATCCACGATGCAGTCACGCCCCCTTGTGGATTAAATAGTGTCCTACACACAGGCTGAGTTCGTTTTTGACTCTTTTGTGTCGCAGCAGAGAATTCAGGAGGTGAGTACACTCGGCTTCAGCTGGACTCAGAAAATACTGGAATAATGATCGAATACCTGTTCAGATGATTGATTATGAGGAGATGTGGAGGGCAGGTGAAGCTGTTTTGATCGTCTTTTCTCATAAATTCAGCTTTTTGATGAAGAACAGATCGCTCCTGACAGAAACATGAACTTTGAAAGTTGTGTAGGAGATCCGCACACCAAAAATAGCTCTCATGAGTTTATTTTAAACAGTGACGTTTCTAGCAAGACAGCTCTTCTTCAGACTAGTCTGTTTTTGCTCGAAATGTCACTGCTTGAAATAAAGTCATTGGAGCTATTTTTGGTGTGCAGATCTCTTACACAACTTTCATGCTTGAAATCTTTTGGATCCAGCACCCTGCAAAGGATGAGCGTGTCCACCCTGTTTATTTTGCAAATTTGAGAAACATGAACTTTAACATGGACACTTTGTGGTTTGCACTTGTCTTTAAGGTTAAATGTGTGATCAGAGATCCCTGATCTGATCCATGAACGCCTCTCTGCTGTGATCTGTCTTTATTCTGACAGAGCTGAGTTCATGCTGAGAGGGAATGTGGAAGACTGAAGAACAGATTCTGGAGAAAGAGAAGGCTCTTTACTGTCACAGATTTGCTCTGACTTTGGTCAAAGTCTCTCTCCTGACTGATTTATGAAAAGTCTCTGAACTGTGATCGACTGAAGAGTTCAGGACAAACTTCCAGGCAGCAGTGAGCGGACTGGAGGACACATTTCAGGAAGGGAGGGGGTGGGATCTGAGCTTTGCTGGTGTCGTGCCAATGTGCGTATCTCTGTCAGAAAGTGTGCAGTTATGCATGGGGGGGTATTATGAACAGCTTGTTTATAGTAACAGGAGTTAGACAGTAAATAAATCAGCTGGGGAAGACAGTTTGCCCCAAAAGAATTGTAACTTTCAATCTCAAAATATTTCAATCTTTTTTCACCTCTGCCAAAATTTGTATCCCACCCCTGAAATGGACAGACGAGGCCTGACCATCAAATTATTTCTTTATCAAGTACTTCAGATCATATTAACTCCTGTTACTATGAACAAGCTGTTCATAATACTCCCCCCAACACACACACACACACACACAAACACAACTGCACACTTTCTGAAGGAGATACGCACATTGGCACGACACCAGAAAAGCTCTGACCCTCCTTCCTGAAATGTGTCCTACAGTCTGCTCACTGCTGCCTGAAAGTTTGTCCTGAACTCTTCAGTCGATCACAGTTCACAGACTTTTCAGAATATATATATATATATATATATATATATATATATATATATATATATATATATATCAATTTACTAATTTAATATAAATCATATAGTATACATTTTGATATAAATGTATTAATTTAATATTATATATGTACAGATAAACGGTTTAATTCAAACATAATCATGAGTAAGGTAAATCTCTTATTGGCTGTAACAATAGACATTTATACACTGATGTCCAGAACAGAGTGATTTGACAAAAGTAAAAGCTCACTTAATGTAAAAGTAAAACAAAGTTTATGTATTATTTTAATAGAAAAATGATAAAAATGAAATGGCAGGTGATGATGTAACTGTTGAAAGGTACTAAGAAAGTATGTTTTTGTTTATTCTGACTGACCACAAACTTTACTGGAAACCAAACATGAAATATCTGTGTTCAGAAAAATACCAAGAAGTATTGGAATAATCAGTGAATCATTTTTATCACAAAAATCCTAACACACACTGTACTGCTCCATGATCCAGCCATGTCTCTCTTACTGTGTTCAAGTCCGATCTACTAAAGATCTGCACATTACAGAAAAGAGTTATTCAGATCATAAATCACGCTGCATACAGAGATCACACTAACCCTTTGTTTTTAAAATCACAACTGTCCCGTCGTCCACACAACACATTTGTGTTTGTGGTGTCAAAATCTGGAGCAGCCTGGATGTCACTTTAAAAATATACAATAATATACAAATATTTAAATTACACTATAGACAAGTATTAATAGATTCAGACTAGCAATTTAGTGAAAACATGCTTTATACCAAAACACTCTTTAGCATATTTATAGTATTGTTATGGATCTTATAACACTGATTATTATCAACACATTAAAATAATTATATTTAGGAACATAAAATGTAGTTTAGAACAGATATACTGTGGGCTGATTATTGTATGTATATAATTAGTTATGAGGTGGATGATTATGAATACAGAAGTACATTTAAATAAGTATTTTCATGTATAAACTGTTTATATTATATATACATTTATGTTTTCTGATGTGTGTTCTTAGTATTAGTGAGTTTTTTTCTTGGAGGTTTATATGAAGAATGGAGCTGAGAATCATTTTTCTATGAGGATTTACTGTAGTTTGTAAAATAAGGCTGTTACCCATGGATTTATATTGTTGTCATGAATAATGACAGCTGGTAATGACATAATTTTAACTCAGGATCTGAACTGGTTTGTCAGGAAGGGTTGGACCAGATAAGTTCTTTACTTGATTCTTCCTCTCATACTGGTTGTGGTGTTGACATACATGTGTAAATATATATTTGATGGACATGTGCAGTTATTTGGTAAACATATTTTTGTCAGGATTCAAGACCAGAGTGACCAGGAGAACAAAAGCAGGAAATCCAAATGTAGATTATCACAAAATTATTTATTTAACAAACCAAAACAGGAATTAAATGTTCAAAAATTCAAAGTACAAACAAAATCTATAAAATTCCAGAAAACACAGAATGTGAATGTGGACTTGTCGGTGAATGGTGGCTGGTAGACTTGAAGGAGGAATGAATTTACGGGTATGCATCATCAGTACATCACTAACCAGATTATTACTTACCTTATATTTGCATTCAATTAAATGAATGCAAGAAACAACCTTTATTTTTGCAACACAACTTCAGTGGGGTAGAGGTTTGTAGAAGGCTGTTTTGGATGTTTTTGTTGCTTTAACAACGGCAAGATATAACTATTTTTTTTCCAGAAGACACAGAATGTGATGTTGTTATTCTTGTGCGAGCACATGCAATCGGTGAACTTGTCGGTGAATGGTGGCTCGTAGACTTGAAGAAGGAATTAATTTCCGGGTACGCATCATCAGTAGTGTTCCTCTGGGTCATCGGGTGTTTCGCCTTTAACACTATACGCCTCTCCAGAGGCGGCCAGCTGCAGGATGATCAGTCCTGAGCTTGCGTCCCAAGTCCAATTAATCATGAGTCACCTTGGCTGTCCGCATACCTCCTGTCTCACTACTTGGGGGCCCAACCGTGGTCATTCCTCTTCAGCTAGAGCCACTGGCTGCTCCTATTGGTTACCTCTGACGCAGCTTTAACAGCTGTGCGCTGGCTGTGGCCCCTGACTCCCAGGTCCGCCAGAAGTTTTATGGTGGATGTTCCCATGAAGCCTCTGCACCACTTCCACTGGGCAAATTTCAGCATTTCAGCCACGATGTCGAGCTTCCGCGGTCAGCTCGGAATACCACAGGTGCTTCCGCTCATATGCCTCCTCCATGGAGTCCTCCCAGGGTACCGTGAGCTCAACTATTTACACCACACCATACCATCGGACATAGCTCAGACACCGGGCTCCCCGTGGACACTCATACCCGCGGGCAGGCGAAGGAGGCGGCGTAAGGAGAGGAAACAAAAGCGAGGCGGCCGGGCTGGCGCCTTAGCACAGCTACGGAGACGGCCACACAAACCGCCGCTGCCCAGCATTTTTCTCTCAAATGCCAGATCGCTCGCCAATAAGTTGGATGAGCTGAAGCTTCAGCTGGCAGCAAGCAGACTTGTAAGGGACTGCTGCATTCTGCTGATCACGGAGACCTGGCTTCACTCATCCATTCCGGACACGGCGATAGAGCTAGCAGGCCGCACAGCACACAGACACGACAGAAGCCGCGACTCCGGTAAGAGCAGGGGAGGGGGGCTCTGCATCTATGTGAACAATAGCTGGTGCACAAACGCCACTGTTATCAACAGGCACTGCTCAGCGGACCTGGAATTTATCACAGTTAGGTGCAGGCCCGCGTACCTACCACGTGGGTTTACCGTCGTCATGGTGACTGCTGTATACATTCCACCCGATGCTAACGCTAGCACGGCTCTTAGCCACTTGGACAATGTTCTCAGCCGGCAACAAAACGACCACCCAGAGGCAGTGCATGTGATCGCGGGGGACTTTAACCATGCTGATTTGAAAGTAGTGCTCCCTACATTCCACCAGCACATTAAATGTGCCACCAGGGGAGCTAAGACGCTGGATAAAACCTACTCCAACATCAAGCATGGATACAGGGCCACCCAGCTTCCCCACCTGGGCTCTTCTGATCATATGTCGCTGCTCCTGATCCCGGCATACAAACCTGTGAAGAAGCAAGCACCCCCCACAACACGAACTGTGAAATCTTGGCCTGAAGGTGCCTCTCAGCAGCTGCAGGACTGCTTTGAAAGCACAGACTGGGACATTTTCTGCCACGAGGACCTTGAGGTGTTCACCTCTGCAGTACTGGGCTACATCCAACACTGTGTTAACACCGGCCACAGTGGACAGGCACATCCGGTGTTTCCAAACCAGAAGCCCTGGATGAACGGGGGAGGTCAAGAAACTGCTGAGGGAGAGAAACAGCGCCTTCAGGTCCGGAGACAGGGATCTGTACAGCTGTGCTCGAGCTGCCCTGAAGAGAGGCATCAGAGAGGCCAAGGCGGACTACAGGCAGAGGATTGAGGAGGACTTCAGCAGCAAAAACAGCCGGCAGGTGTGGAAAGGGGTCCAGCACATCACCAACTTCAGATCCAGCAACACCACCACAATCTCTGGGGAAGCATCACTTGCGGAGGAGCTCAACCACTTCTTCGCCCGTTTTGAGGCAGAGTCACCAGGGGGGGCCCTCACCGCAGCTTACATCCCTGCACAGTCAGACCTTCTCTGTGCAGGTACAGGAAGTGAGGAGAACCCTGAGGGCAGTTAATCCCAGAAAAGCTGCTGGACCTGATGGTGTGACAGGGAGGGTGCTGCGGGACTGCGCCGACCAGCTAGCCGAGGTCTTCACCAGCATCTTCAATCAGTCCCTCACCCAGTGCTCCATCCCACCATGCCTTAAGTCCTCCACCATCATCCCGCTGCCAAAAAAGAGCAGCATCACCAGTCTCAATGACTACCGGCCAGTAGCACTCACCCCCATCATTATGAAGTGCTTCGAGAAGCTGGTTCGGAGTCATATCACTTCATGCCTGCCATCAACACTCGACTCCCACCAGTTTGCATACAGAGCCAACCGGTCAACAGAGGACGCCATCGCCATCGCTCTGCACACCACACTGACACACGTAGAACAGCGAGGGAGCTATGCGAGGCTGCTCTTCCTTGACTTCAGCTCGGCTTTAATACCATCATTCCGAGCAGACTGGTGAGCTGGGGGACCTGGGTCTCCCACAACATCTGCTGTTGGATTTTGGACTTCCTGACAGACCGCTCCCAGAGGGTGAGAGTGGGACCCCACCTATCTCCAGCACTGAGCACCAGCACTGGCTCTCCACAGGGCTGTGTGCTAAGCCCTCTTCTCTACACCCTCTACACCCACGACTGCACCCCCACTCACCCAAACAACACCATCATCAAGTTTGCGGATGATACCACAGTGGTGGGGCTCATCTCTGGAGGAGATGAGACTGCTTATAGAGTGGAGGTGGAGCAACTGTCAGTCTGGTGCACCACCAACAACCTCATCCTGAATACCTCCAAGTTGAAGGAACTGATTGTCGACTTCAGAAGGTGTAAACAGGACAT